>WJFA01000255.1:0-48467 GCA_009870155.1 Pseudobourletiella spinata | reverse complement strand
CTGGGGAATGTTTCAACCTGCACCATTCTATTATGCATGCATTATAAGCCAGAACCTTTGCTCACGGTCTGCCCTCCTGTACTCTCGCTTGGCTCTGTGGTAAATGTACTACCTACCTACTCAGCATATATGCCCCCCGCACACAACAAACACTTACACATGGCTCCTCTCGCTCTTCGCTCCAGCCCGCCCGCGTGCATCGAGTTGATTTTATTTCCTACAAAACTTTCATTCCCTTCCAGTTCCACCCGTGCTTAGAAAAACTTTGCACAATCTTGACTACCAGAGCACCGGCATTTCTCTCAGTTATTGGTACAGACACATAAAATAAACTAGTATACTCAATAATGAATAGCCGTTGTCTACGGTTGTAAAGGAAGCGCTGCACACGGGTATGCTTAGGTGTTCGATTTTTCCGGATGCAGGTTAGAAAATGCACACTGTTGTTTTTTTAACTTAAAATGGATAATGGTACTCAACTTTGAACAAAACTAAACTGCAACTTCAAGGTCTAGTCCAAAGACAACGTTCATTCGACCTCGTTTTGTTTGATGAAAATGGAGGCATCATGTAAAAAAGACTTTGTTCCCACAGAAATTATGCTAACCTCAGCTGGTTGTAGCTCTACCGGAATAGTTAGAACCAGACAAAGGTAATCGAAATACCTGTCAGAATTTGAATATTGTTGTATTGATGTAAAACTTCGTTCCATTTCTGAACATTTTTATCAGTTTTAGGAAGTTTAGCACAAAGAGTTTTTCCCCAAATAATTTCTCAGTCTGCGTTTTTCTCTTTTATAATTCAAAAATTATTTACAACCCTCGATTTGATGAATCTCTACTAGAAAATTTCAGAAAGAATAGATTTCAGTGCAGATAAAGTTTACAGACGACCGGGATTAGCTCACAGTTTAGGAACTCGGCACTCCTGTGCTCTGTGTAATATACACCAAAAAATTGTTCCCATGTTGTACTTCGTATAGCTCCAACAGGCCAGTTTATTCAAACCTCAGTTCCAATCCACGAGTAACAGGGGGGAGCTCCCAGTATGAAGTCACGATTTTTCTTTCCTCATCGACTGATTTGAAATGTCATCTTTAATTTTTCATTCTCCTAGTCAAATTTATTTTACTACCGAGATGACTTCCACAAAATACTGCCACTTCTATGACGATGAATCATTTTAGTCGCTTCCTCGCCCCTGGTTCTCGCTTATATTTATGGCTCAATCTCCGCCGAGGCTCTGATAACTTAATGTTGAATGCTGCTGAGGAGTTTTGAGGGTACACGAATGGAAAGGACAAGTAACAGTTAAGCTGAAGTGTGTATTAACTCTTCATTCTGTTTTTTATTTTGTAACATTGTCGCTTTCGAATAGTGTAATTTACCACCTACGTTCTGTCCTACTTGAGCAGAGGAAAAGAAACAATGGAGCACCAGCTTAAGGCGGCGGCTGTGGTGGTGGTGATGACAAGGCAAAAGTTACATTTTTAGCACCAATTTCAAGCTATACGTTGTTTTCGTTATCAGGTGACCTTTTTGGGGTTGATGTGAGACCCCAAAAGACGGTTTACTCTCCGGTGGTAGTACTGATGCAATGGATATTTAAAAACAGGATTGGGTGGTATGATTGTAATACGCACATGTTGGCAATGGAGCCTATGTAGCTAGCGGTTTGGTGGAAATATGCGTACGGTGTCAGGGATGCAATGTGAACAAGCTGCGGGCTGGTGATGTTTCCATGCCTAGAGATGAAACTACATAGGCACAAGACCACTCTGCACCCTCAAGATTCAATCTGAGACTCAATCCCACCTTCGTGCTCATCGTGAGCCTTTAATGAGATTTCTTCGTGGTATTCCTGATGCATAACAGGAGTTTATTTAATGCTCACAGCTTCTCTTGTATTCTCTAGCTCGCTGGAAGATAATGAGGCGGCCTTACTAGAGACAGTGAGAAACCGGCTAACGCTAAGGTACAGGTTTGAGTTTGATGTACACTGTGCTATTGTGCGCATGCATTCGTATGACTGTGTGTGCAAGGGGGCCGATACAATTTCCTAAAATGACTCTCTGAACTTGCCATGTTTTTCCCCATTTTCTTCCTCCTCCCTTCTCATACCGTGTCATCTGCATCGGCCACAAGCTACTGCGTGATAACATATGTGAGCGTGTGTATGTGGAGGAAAACTGCTTTGCTAAACCTGAGTACAAACTAAGTAGGGCATTCGGAAGACAATTCCCTTTTGTTTTTTCATGACGACTCTCCCTCTGTGTGTATAGGAATGCGTCTCTGGGAATCTAGCCCCCAGCAATCATTTCCCCACACTGTTGGTTGTACCTCCTCTTCATCCTCATGTGAATGGGTTTCCTCTTAAAATGTTTGCACACTCCGGTACTCTGGTTACGCACAAATGCGGCGTGGATAACCGTATCATACATGTTTTTGCTCATTTTCCGGTCCTCCCAGGTAACTGGAATCCGTCACGTCACATTGGGAATGGCTCGTCCCTCCCGTCAACTCTCAACGCATGACTCTGACTCACTCACCACTTCACTTGTCTTCACCCGTTCAAAGCTCGTGCGTGGGATTCCAAAGCTGCGGGATTGAGAGATTTATTGCAGCTCACTTTCCTACACCGGACGTTTATAGATTAGCAATGCGCTGTTTACTACAGACTGATTATTCCACAGCTCGCTCTAAATTAACAACTTTCGGTCAGACTGGGAAGGATCTGATTTGGTAACTGATATGTGGGAGGTTGCTCCACACTTCACACTGTGTAAACATACGACGACCCAATTGGGAAAATCTATGAAGAATCGCAATGTAGGCAAATTACTGCGAATTCATAGAGTTGGGCTCTAGCCTGAAGGAAAAACAAGGTTATCCTTCCTCCTGCAGTGGTAGTTATGTAGCGGGGAAGTGAGGAAATATATGGCAATTGCTACATTGCAACTTAATTGACGGAAAATATGTTTCAGCAAATTGTAATTTGGGAAATTTTAGCAAGGGTAGTGTGAATGGATTATACAATTGCCCTCCACGACCATGAGCAACCAATACTACTATTCGTGTTGAATATTGCTAGGGTCATAGTAATTTTGATCATGGCTTTATGATTTTCCCTCCTTCACCCGGGTCTAGAACGTTCGGTGGGTTAGCGTCAGTGTGTGCGTACGGGCATTCAGGTGGAATGTGTTTGGACGCGTGTATGGTATGACAAGTATGGCAATACAAGATCATGTGTAGGCGCATGCGTTAATGTGTGTGTGCCTGACGGAATTTATAAGAAATAGCTGGAAGGCGGCGTTACTCAATTGGCGATAGAGCCAACAGTACCCAAAAAACTTCAAATAAGTTTGGCAATTTACTACTACTCTTATAAGGGGTCCATGTTCACCATCATTCCATTACTAACTCAGCCTAGAATCTACTCATATGTACTCGAAGAATTCAGTGCAATCTAAGTATGTAATTTGACGCTGATATAAATAGTTTTAGTTTTTCTCGCTTATCTCATTAGGTTTGTTAACAAACAAACAGCATTAATTGCTCACATTTTTGCCCCGGGCCATAGTAAAATTTGCAGTAGTAAATAGGATTAGGAAACTGGGAATGATAGTTATTCACAGAATGTCCTTTGAAATAACGCTTCGCAGGATCCATGACAGCACTTAGCAGCGTATCCACGTCTATAAGATGTGGCAGGCTAGGGTAGGGCACTTGTCATACTATAGGCTCAACAGCCATGAATTTGTTTGGTTCCCTTTCAATTTACAAATCGTAAGAGACGGCTGAGCTGCGGGAAAAGTTATAAGAAAAATACGTGTCGAATGTTTTATCCATTAGCTCATACTCTTGTTCAGTTTAGGCGTGCCAAAATATTCCGTCTGCGGTAGGCTTATCTAATTTTTACAACCGTATGCACATAAGTCAGCTTAGAAGCCACATTGAACCTATAGTTGTTTGACTAATTGGGTGCATTTCTAAAATGACTTAGAACTCAATCGAGCGGCTCCCATAGGTTGGCGCTATAGTTGGAAATTCTGTTCTGGACTCTGAAAGCAGGTAGCTAATTGACTTTTAAATACGAAAATAAACTTCAAGTTGAACCATGGTGTAAATGGGTAGAAATTCCCTATGAAAATAATTTTGTAGCCCCCTAAAGAGTTGCACTTGCTAAAGGACGAAGGTGGAGGTGTGCGTATGCGTATGTATTTTGGGAGTTGGAGTGAAGATTTTGTGTCTGTGAGTGTGCAAGCAGACCCTCGGTGTAGGGTGAGGGTCCTGGTGGAGTGAAGCGTAGTGTGCATACATGCGGAGTAGAGTCACTCCTGGAAAATCCAGGAGTATGCGACTGGATAGACTAGGGAGGTCTGGTGCAAACTAAGTGTATGTCAGGTTTGTGTTTTCTGTGCTTCCAGTTTCCACTATGCCTTGTGTGGCTGACTGTTATGTGCGTACTGGCGATAGGGAACGAAAAGAGAGAAATGACAGAGAAAAGTGCGAAGGAGTGTCGTCTGTCGATGTGGTTCACGTTAGATTCTCGGTTTCCCTCCCCGCATATACAGCACCTTTGTATGTTCCAGTGTCTATGCACGTTCACACTGGCCCTATTCATTCCTCCGAAGTTTACTCTATCTATAGGTTAGGATCCATGTTTTCTACTCTGAATATATTGGTACAGATTGCTTCCATTCCTTGACTCACTGTGTGAGGCTCAAAATCATACTTAGGTTGTGTGTGAATGTGTATGCAGTCCTAATGATGTTCTGCCGATTGTCCTACGGTTTCAACAAACCGCCCCTGTTTAACATGGGAGAATAAGGGAAGAAAAGAAATACTAAATTTAAGTTTACGTGCTCGGAAAATATTCGACAGGCTTACATTATGCATTCGAGAGGAAAGCGTTTGCGCCGTCTGCACGTCGTCGTAGCCGTGTATACGCATGTTGCACCCGTTGTAGAAGTCTGAACCTCTGCTTCATGTGTAAGGTCTTATTAATTCAACTCTTCACTTTCTCGCTCTTGCTTGAGCACATGGACAGACACACGAACCGCCATAGTACGACGAAGCCATGATATTTTATAAACCAGCTCACAGTGCTCTACGTTCTGTTACCGTAGTGGCAGTAATAATAGTGTAGAGGAGTAATATGGTGGTACGGTGGAGAAGTACCGGCAAGGGAGGATTGCCTTAAAAGGATCTTGCATGCTTGCTCTCCGTGAAACTTTGATGACTTTTTGTGTGTAAGTTAGCGTCTCCTCCAGTTTCTTCCCCTGTCTGTTATGTGCCTCACACCCGCAGTTCCTTTTCCCGTAACGTAGAAAGTAGCCAAAACGGATTCTCGTTTATCCTGGACCGCATTCTTACGATTCTAAAATGATCCAGATTTTATAAATACAAGATGGCATGAATTACAGCGCGGAAGATATCAAATTCCCTGACAAATGCAAAGTCCATATACTGAATATAATTTGGCCTTGTAAGTAAGTGCATCGCTAGAGAGCTTTCGATGGGAATGAGTTGGATGAAGGACGAAGATTGTAATCATCTTAATCATCGCGTCGGTCTCAACTGAACAATGTGAGGACGATGATGAGCGTATAAAACCACTTTACACTTTCCACATAAAGCCTGTAAGGAATACAATTTCAAACGGAATCCAGCTTAATTCCGAGGAAACTATTGCACACGAGCTCTAGTAAGATAATATTTGAGCTCGGGACAGGATAGTTGAGGCACACGAGGGGCACTGTCCAGCCTTACATTACTTCTACTGACATTACATTATATCCTCACCTACGCTCACATTGGTAACTGGAACATATTACATTTTTCCACGGCATTACCATCCATTTTCATGCCTTGCCACTGCACTGGTGTAATAAGCCATCCCCCCTGTAAAGCATTGCACATTCTGCAATCAACAGCTCCAGTTTCTTTTCGGATATAACGGCAGTATAGTAAATCTCAGTCAGTTCTGAGAAAGTACACACACCTCCGAGCTCCCATTCAGTTCTGATGGAATATATATTTGTGTGCTCTAAAAGTTATTCTAGTTCAGAATACAAGTACATTACATGGTGCCTACCTGGTGCACCGCTTAAGCGGCCTTCGCACATGTAGTGTCTACAGGCACGTACGATCCACATTATTATCAGAGTTAACCCTCATATGTATACAAGTGCTTAGCAATAAGGTGGTGAGGGTCGATGACAGCTGTTATGCAACTTAAGAAGCCTGCATCTCTTGCGGTTCAAGACCATGCATGCAGGGACAAGTCATGGATAATGGCTTCCATGTAAAAGGAAATCAGCCCGTTGTTATTACGACTGACTCTCTGCGCACTCTCCCTCTCATCCACACATCTTGGACCGGGACTATGTAAGAAACTCGGATGATTTTTCATCCGCTAAAGGTTTTTTACAACATTGAGATCGCTGACCCCTGTGAGTTATACTTACCCGTATGGATGTTGCCGGCTCTTACTTGAAAGCCAAGGTAACGCTAACGAAGATGTTCTAGACAAGAAAATTTCCCCTCCACTTAATTCGCGCAGGACTTCTTGTGGCCTCGATAACTTGTGTGAAAGTGTAGCGCAAAAAGTAGAGTGACTGCAGTTAACATCCGTAAAATACTCGTCGTAGAACCCCGTCTAATACCGTGGGTAATCCATCGTGTGGCTTTGATCTACTCCTGCAGATATGATGGACGAACGAGGTGATGTTCCACACGATGGTACCCTTGCAATGGTCTATAGGGCGGGGGAGCTCGCTGCGTACGGTACTGCAGTTTTACTTGTCGACTGCGTACACGCAACCAGTGAAATGGGGCTCGCAGTCGTGATGGAGCATGAATGCAATTGCATATTGTGTTACCGCCTTCGTCTGTATACAAACACATTGCGGGAGGAAGTCACACATGATGAGTGCAATTGGTTAGTTTATACCTGCTCTCCTGGTTGCTCACCATGTAATTCATTTAATGTCATACGCTCTTCAGGCATCTCTCCGTCGAGTACCTCCGTGAATTTTGATGCTCTACACAGCCCTGTCGACAGCAGCTGGCTTTATTGGCACCTTTCCAACCTCTTCAGCCTTAAATAGGGATTCAAAACATAGGAATAAGATTATAGTAGTACTAGATTAACGACTAACCGCATTTCTTCCCACTTGGTCGTCTTCGCAGATTTTTATTTCCAGACGTCGTTAATGTGTGTTCCTCCGTTTGCGCATACAGTGCAAATGCTCCTCTGATTCGCACGCAAATATATGTATGCGTGAACTCTATCTGACTACACACATACCAAATGACTTAAGGATGTTGAGATGCTCCATCGGTATCAGTGCATGTGTCTTCGGAAAAAGTATAAGCGATCAATACGTCCTTTCAATGTTGAATAGTAGTAGTTGGTCTTACCACCATCCACAGGGGCTACATATCTTCCCGAATGTTTTACAAGCGTGGAGCTCATGTGTACCCCTCTCTTTCTATACATGTATATATATGTATATGCATACATATATATGTACAAATACTGAAATTAAAGCAAAGGTTACTATTTTTAACCGGGAAAATGTTTGTACTCTCCAAACGCTTTTCTCAATTGAGGAACATTCTTTCAGTGGTTTGAACTTATATCTGCCGTCGATGCCTGACCGTTTTGCCAGGTTGCGAGGAGCACAACCACCGCAGAACAGCGTCATGTTGATAAAGGATATAAACCACAGACATTGGCCAGGCAAATGATACGAAGGCTCCTGCTCCTCGCAACAGCGACTTATAATTCTCCTACGACATACCTGCTTGAGTTCATGCTTTAAAAGACAATTGCACATAAGTGCGTAAAGTGATGCCCTGAAGAGGAAAAAATCAGTTGTTTCACCGTACATGTATACATATATTTATGTATACATGTACGGTGATGTATGCATACATATATGTATGCATGTACGGTGATGTATGCATACATATATGTATGCATGTACGGTGATGTATGCATATATATATGTATGCATGTACGATGATGTATGCATATATATACATGTATATATATATACATATATATAGGCGGAGGCTGACACAATCTGAAATTTCATTGCGGCTCATTATTACGCGGTAGCGAAGCGTTTTAAAATTAACATTTGGACAATTTGTCAAGTCGTTGGTGCGCCATCGCCATTGCGTTACCGTTGGATTCGTTCATATATTACCAGTGCTCTCCCATGGTTTGTTTATTGGGATGAGTGAGATGAGGGTCTTCAGTAAATATATGAGTATATAAGACGGTACAAACGAGTCATGGGTAACACCCGCGTCAGCCATAAGGGACGGTAAAGATATAATAGGTATAAGGTAATGGTAGGGAATCGATTTAGTGGAGCACGAAATAGAGTCTACTCGTAGGGTTCTGTCTGCAGCAAAGGATAAGATATAAGGAGAAGTTGATGAGTTAACCCTTGCCCTAGGTCTACGCCGGGATTTTGTGGCAAGCCCTCGCATATATTTAACACTCATCGTTTCCCTCTTTCTTTCACCTGAGACTCATGCATTAACCTTCACATTAATCTGCTGGTCGAGCCGAGCTTCGTTGAAAGCTGTTGGAATTCTTAATTGCATTTCATATTAGCGCTGTCGTCCCAGAGTCACCGTACTCAGATTCTCCAGTGGGGAGTAAATCCTCATGTCCTCAGTACGGTGGACGATTACGGAGGCGGCGTCAGTATGACACGCGGTAGAGAGCATCATCACGTCTAATATAATATTTTACACTAGCGCTTTCTCTTCCTCCTCTTCACTGAAGACCGTTCGCATCCAAGTAACGTGTCTCCTGCGCTATTATGGTGTATGCACTCACGCTACTCCTGTTCTCATTTGACCACGAAGATGATGAGTTTGAGAAGTGTATTCTATTATGTGTGAGAGTGGCTTTTTGGTGTTGCTGTACACTTTCTATAATAGCTGGTGGCATGGTGGGGCAGTGATGGTGATGCTGTTGCTGCTCGTCCTACTGCTACTGTGCTCACCAGCTCCTGATTAAAATCCAAATTGAATAAGAATCGTAGAGGCGGATGATTACTGTGGTTGGTAAACTGGTTTGCAGGATGCTGATAAATTCTATGCTGTGCTTATATATGTGTGTGTAGACACACAAAGGAGAGAGGGCTGTCAGATTAGGAAGGTTATACGTTATAGGGAGGGAACATGGCCCTGTGTAATTCACAGCAGTTTGTCGACGGGTCTTGGTGGTAGCAGTGTGTGTGCCTGCCGGAGTAGAGTGAAGTACATAAGGACTCTCTAGTGGGATGATAGTAGACTCTCTGCATTGGAGCATAGACATCCTTGTACACTCTGTGATGAAGATAAGATGATTTGAGGGAAGGAAGGTGACTCGAGTGGAAGAAGTAAATCTGAAACTCTGCTGTGCTCTCCTCTATGTACCATATGTTCTGCTGCACTTGATCGTTGCCTTTGGAACACGCATTATGTACAGGCTTCTATCTTTGCCACTCTGGTTCTTGTTCTTGTGTATCCCACTACTACTACACGTCATTTGACACTGAGTACTAGAGGGTAGACACCACTCACAGTAGGTCTATTATGGACGAAGATTTCAAGTCCTGCATGGATGGGAAGGATATAGAGTTGACTGCCACTATTGTACTCCTCGCATGTGTTTTGACGGCCGGTCGTCCTCCTAGGTCTTGGTTTACTCTTATGGTTTTAGAAAACCATACCTTTTACTTCGCCACAATTTGGGAACGTGCGTGAGCTCATTTGTATTTGTGATAATTTTTCTCAGCCCACGCATTAGTTTGTAATGGAGTTTCATGCGTGCTCTCTGTGAGAAATGGGGAATGTATACTATCTTTTGCACATCTGCTACGGACACAATGAAATGTGTGATATGAAATCTTTATGCTACGCATGGGTTTGTCCCTGAGAAAATACTGAGGCACGTACGCGCATCCAAATCCTCGTGAGTTGAGGCTACTCCCATGTAGTGTGCAAAGTGCTAAACTAAAAATGTGTGAGTGCACATTTGTGCAACATGTACCGTAACGAGTAACTTCGGAAATTTAGAGTGTGTACGCATGTGCTTAATTGCTTACAATTCCTGTACAGAACATGTGGTGCTGTATGAGAATATCAAGTTGAGACAAAACCTGGACGGCGACATGTACTAGGGGTGACGAAGAACCCTGGAAGGTAGATATTGACGATGGGTCTCTATACCAAGAGGTAGATAAATTTTCGGACTGATTGCAAGAACGGGTTGTAAGGAAGGAATGAAAAGTTGAGTACGGTTGTTAAGACGATCCTGTTTCTCGACCGGGCACCACTTCCATCATATTGGCGTCTTTTATCACGTCGACGAAAGCCGTTTTTTATTATTCCCCTTCCCATTCTCCATGTACGCAGGACTGTGTGTGTTTGCAGTTTCTCAACTTCCTTCCCATCCCACAATTTTTATATCCATCCTTTCCCTCTCCCTATAAATCCCAACATTCTTGACATATGGCAGACCACTTATAACTAAAGGGGAGAGAAATGTGACATCCGCTAGCAACCGCAGTACGTCCAACACATAGCTCACACCCTGTTACTTAATGACCGCAATAATGATCAGAAATATAATGTAAACATCCTATCAATTTATATACGCATTAATTCTTTCCTCTTTTCACCTAAGAATAATTCTTTGTGTACAGTGAGGATCAAACTACATTCTTCATATTGAAATACAACCTGTTCATTTACTACGCATCAGTATACATATGAAGATCAGCAATTACAGGGCCGTCACTATTTTAGTCTTGGAAAAACGATTATTTTCTCGAAAATCTCTTGGACAATTCCCTCCAACCAAGTCTGCATCAACGACGTTGCAAGTGGGCGAACTTTGTTTCGTCTGTGTAGCATACTAGAGAGAGGTAATAAGTGAGGGAACTATTACGCGCATGTTAGGGTAAGGAGATTGGAAAGCGCGTGCAAACACATACTATTTCTCGCTCGCTCTTCTCACTCCCTCGCTCCTTCTGTGTATGGAATCACTCAAGCGTCAATACACAAGCAAACTTTTGATTGCGTGAAGTTAACCACGCACATTTCCGGGTAGCCAAGTTGGTTCTTGGGAACCCCGACGGAGCAGGCAAAGCCTCCTATGTAGTTCATCCAACCCGGCCTACAGTCTATGCAGTAAGAATTTCAGGCGAGGAGCTGTCATATGTATGCACCACGAAATGTTGAAATTACTACCGCCGCCAATGCTACTGAGCAGAATGGATGGAGATGGGGGTTATATAGCAGAAAGTTACGAGGTCTTGGTCTTTTCAGCTCGCACACGCAGGACGACGACCACGGCGGTATGCATAGCACACCAGGCATTTCCTGATATTCTGCAAGTTGGGTTCCAGCTACTTGAATACTGCTTAGCTCATAAAATGTTCTTATTACTTTTATCCATGATGGCATGAGGGCGGTGTGTGAGGTAGCATGCGAGAGAACGTCGGAGTTAGAGAGAGAGAGTGGAAAAGAGTAGAGTGAATACCCTTCTGTCAGTTAAAACCCGCTCTCTGTACTCCTTCCCTCACAGCTCTTCTCCACACTCGGCTCGTACAGTGAAAGATATTGACGATTAACTTTCTGCTCGTCCTATTACACCCTGCATATAATGCTGGCTCGATCAGGTGCTGCAGCATATATAGGCAAAACTAGTACACCGTACATCTTTATCGCCTCATTTTTAACTATTACGGGGAATGCATTGTGTGAGCGGTCCGATGGTAGGATAAATGGTCCTTCATCTCAACCTACTTTGTTACCTGGGTATCCGGGTACCTGCTCCGAACTTGGATAGGAGCAAATACATATACCCTTCCCTGCGCTGAGCTATAGTTTTCAAGAGTGGGGACGGGAAGGATGGCGGCGTCCGTGGTGGAGGAGGGGAACGACTCTCCAGGGTAAAACTATTGCTGACATATCTATATGGCGCCGCTATTCTTGCTTCGCTCGCACAGGCAGGAGGATGTGAGCTTAGGGAATAAAAATCGGATCGGAGGCTAAATGATGGGTGACGCGGTGAGAGAGGACTGCCTGTGCACGGTCCTATCGGATAATGCAGTTCGGATCAAACCTTGAAATTTCCCCTACACGCCGACCCACCACTACTTCGTGTAACTAAAGCATGTACTAATTTTTCCCTCTAAGCAGCCCTCACAGCAGCACGAGTGTGGTAAGAAGAGCAGTAGCAGTGTATTATAAGGCACATATTTACAATACATGCCAAGGCCATGGGACTGACGATGAGCGGTGGTGCATCACATTGGTCGGATAACTTTTGCAGAGCGAGAGAGCGAAGAAAGAAGAAGCTCGGAATGCTAAAAGCGCAGTAAACGGTCAGGGTTAGAAGTAGGAAATGAGGGCATGAAGTGTTTAAGTCCGGGCTGCTCCATGAGTAATTGCGTAACTCTTATATACAGTGAGGCATAATGCAACACTGGCGGAGGCTGCGCTTCTTTCCACACTTGTCAACCTTCTTACCATGTAAATATTATTTCGCAAGAAACCTGTCCCCTTGATAGGTAATATAGAAATTACAATTAAAAGGAGGACAACAGGGCCCTTAAAATTTGGAAAAACGGATGTAAAGGAAGTTTTAATGCAATTATTATGGGACTGTTGCCGGGACTACTATCACACTAAAACAGAATACCACCACCACACAGCCGCCGCCACTGACGCCGTGCATTAATAGTATACCAATAAAGGTGAAATATTATCGGTATACGCTGAGCCAGGAGGTGATGGGGAGTTAAGAACAGGTTGATACGACTGCGGAGGGGAACCCAAGGGCTAAGAAATATTTACGAGCCTGTTTAAAGGGAATATGGTCAGGCTGTGAGCTTAATGGTCAGAGGGAAAAATGGTCTGGTTCATCTGTCAATATAATCCGAAGGCTTATATGGTCGTAAGTACAAACCCTTATCTCGCATAGAGAGCATATACGCACAGATGCAAGTGAACGAGGTATATTTTCAACCACTTCAAAGTTCTAAGGATATGCACCTTCCCATAAACTCTCATCCTCTCGTGAATTGGCGTTGAAAAGTGAGTAGCATTATTTTATGCTCTCCTCTCATCTCAACAGCTCTCTTTCTTACATTGGTTTAATAAAACGATGGAGTCGTAGATCAACTTCGTCGACAGAGTAGCAGTAGTGGTAGTAGTAGTAGTAGCAGCGGTAGCAATAGTAGCCCAATACAGAACCTCCCTGTCAATCACCGTCTAATGCACACGACACAAGACAAGGAGGAAAAACTTGGAAAATTTCTTCCATGCTACTCCATTTCCACCACTACGAAATGAGGTCATAATTGACGAGCATGATCAGTATGGAACAAGATGCATTCTAACATGTTCCCTCTCTACGTTGATCCTACTCCTACTACCACCACTGGCTGGCGTGGCTGATGGTGTCGATGTAGTAAGGGCATTTATAGTTATGGTATAATGTAGTATAAAAAAAGATTTGACTAAAGCATGATCGATAATTTTCCTGCGTAGATAATAAGTTGACTTTTAAGCTTCAATAAGGCGAAACTGATAAGGAGTTCAAGGTTTATGCATTATGCATAAAGTTGTACGTGAAAGAGGCTCCAACAAAGCCCTGTGGTAGAGCTCCCAGTATAAAGTAAGTGTGTATGTGTGCGTGCGCGTCTGCATGTATAGCAGTAGTAAGTTTTCCTCTCTCCCCAAATCCAATGCACATACGTACATGCTCGTTGCCCAACTGCTACCTCCGCACACCATTACCTAAGGTTAGTTTGAGCGAAATGGCTTTGTTCTCTCCCTTCGCCTCTCTCACATCTCACGCGTCTCTCCCTCACTCAGCCAGTCAGTCGGAGAATCAGGGATGCAGGCAGGAGCGGTATTGGTAGAGTATGTATTAAGTACAAGTTGTATGATAGTAGCAGTAATAGCTACCATCATACTGAAAGAGTGAGTTGGCTGAACCAATACTACTACGTTCAGCCTGTATCCCGGAGGGCAAGAGATTTTGCAAATATTCACGCACCGACTCGTGACAGTTATCTTGCCGACAGTTAATACGTATCACACTGCCGGCTAGAATTTTGTTCGAATTATTGCTATTACTATAACTACTACCAGTGAGACTTACACCTGTGCGTGCACAAAAGACCTCCTTTTCTTTTTTCGCTCGCTCGTATTCTTCATGCATCTATTCAAGCAGAAATATATTGTCACTTAGATGCTTCACTCTAACTCAAGAATGTCGCCAGATTCTTCAAGATGGGAAGAGAGAAGAAGAGGAATCATGGAGGATGACAAGGCTGCTGAGGAGTTAAGGAAGAGATTAATGGGGTAAAAAATGTACAATCGACGCTGTATGATACCCCGAGCATTCGGCTGGTAGCTTGAACTTTTGTCATTGAGCCTACCCATAGTGTACGAGACGGAATTTATGTAGTACATGCCGAAACTAATGGTTACTGTCTTGTGTGCCGCTGCGCGGAGGTGCGAGATTTAGGCTTATATTAGAGGCTTGTATGTAGCTGACAGGAAAGGTTTAGAAGTGAAAAAAGTTAGTGCTAACACCATTATTACTTGTAATAATAAAATAATGGTCCTTGCCGATGCTACGTGCACGTTCGCTCACAGTGCGGCATACTCTCCGCGTCCTTTAGACCTCTCCGTGCTTGTTGTTTGTAGGAACACACACAAACACATACGCACGCATGCACAAACAGTCACACATGCCATCCCATGCTCGCATACTCTCGCACAAGCCGAAGCCACAGCTGTTGCAAAATTTATGAAAGGAGTTAATGCATTTGAACTATATGTCAGTCGATTTACATTTTGCATAAATTCCCATTCAGCGGCGAGCTGTGTATTGTGTATAGTGCAGGCTGCATATGCCTGCAAGTGCAAGTATACGTGTGAGGGGTTAAGCCGTGGGAGCGGGCCACAGTATATCTCCTTCCCAGTAATAATAATGCGCCGTCGTCCGTTACCCTTTGAAAACTGGAGATATACATATGGTAGACATGTACCACGATGACTATATGGGAAGTGGAAGGGTGGTATGGTAGCAGCGGTGGCTCTAAGCGCACCATAAGCTCATCATACAATCATGAATCCGCATCGATTTCACCATTACTATCATCATTTTGGACCGGGACGATGATGATGATGATAATAATGATGATGGTACTTGGTATACGTTGATTATTATTTTTGCTATATTTTCACTTGAAAACACTCGTAGTTGTGGCTCGGTAAGGTTTCTACTATCTAGTACTCCAACAACGTGTGTCATCATTAATGGAGAGGGGAAAAAAGTTTCTCTGCACATATCCTTCACCCTTCTAAAAAATACGTCAATATGATTCTCCTTGCTCCCACAACCATCGTGGTCGTCGTCGTCGCCTTCCATCCACTCTCCACTCTATTTCCTTTGCATTGATCATGGCGTGGGTGAAGATGAAAAATTTGTTGGCCGGGTGGTGGGAGAGTGGTCTGTGTTATAGCTCTGCCGTTCTTGCTTGCTACTTCTCGGGAGGAAGCGTACTTAGCCGGCCATAAGTATACTATCGCACGAAGACTGAAGAGGAGATAATGTAGCTCCGTGACTGTAAAGGGATCCCTCTTGACTATATACTTATCAGTCCTCATGGTATACTAAACGCCGATGGCCGGCTTATTACTTGCATCCTTGCAAGTTTTAAGGAGAGGGATGGGACAGGGATATGGAGAGGGATGGGACAGGGACGGGACCTGAGTCGGGGGTGGAACCGTTTTCCTTTATTACATTATTCACTAATTTCATCTTATAGTGACTGCACTCTGCGGCCACGGAGGAAACACTGTAGTACTACAGACAAAACTTGGAATGCATACCAATGCTGCTGAGTCAGTGCAGTACACGCCAAGCTACATGTGTGTGTTTATAGCAGCTAGCACATGAGCGGACGGAGGCTACGGATCATTGTTGAATTGTTGAGCCTTTAAAAACGTAGCATATCACTAACTAAACTACATACACAGCTACATCAGAAACACTATTTTACAATACGGAATCAAAATCTTACAATTATGAATTAGTCGAAAGAGTCTCCCTAACAAATATATATTAGTGTGTTCACTTTGTGGCCACTCAAATCTCCATTTATTTTCAGGAAACCAAACAGTTTGAGAATGTTCGAAAGTACCACTTGATTGATGGAGGAAAAAGGCTCTTTACTGGAGCAATACAACAAATAAAGGAGGGCTGACTAACCTCTGATTTTGCATACTGTCATTATCCACCGTGGAGTAGTTTCACACGCCCGACATAATAGCTCTGATTCTATGTTTCACAGCCAGGAGCAAGCACTCGCCTACTGAACGAGAAGAAGAGCAACAACACGAGGGAGACATATAAAGAAGCAAGGGGAAACAAGAGCTTTATTTCGCAATATTGTGGCCATAGGCCTGTGAAGACGCTCGTGCTTTGTTCGTCATATGATTTACTGGTTAGTAGTATAGGTGTTACCGTCGGAATTGAAACTCTCCTGCTGGAGGTGACACATCTTACCCAGCATCATCATCATCACTACACCACTAGTATTTTGCCGGACTTGTAATATACTACTTTGGCTTTTCCTCCTTCCACGCATAGCCTTCCAATAATGTTAGGATGAGGGGAATATGTTGAAGGCTGACAGTTTGTCTCCTGATGAAGTCGAAGATGACGTTGGTGATGGGTGGTGAAGAAATTTCTAAATGATCATCTCATGCAAGTGATCACGTCTTCCACCGTCTTCGTTTGGTTCAGTTTATTTAGTTTCTACACATGCAAACGTCATCTTATAAGCCCACTGGCTCAGTATATACCTATAGTGAAAAGAGGTATTTAGGAGTTTAGCATGTCCGTGAGTATACTTTTTCTTCTCATATATTTATGTACAGATACATGGGAGTGTGTGTGTGTGTGTGACGGTGAGTACGTGCGCATACGTATCTGCAGTTGTAAAGGGAAAAAGGGGGTTTGGTTAAAGTGTTGCACATCCATAGCACATCACGCACACACTCTATAGTCGAGTGGAAGACCTTCAGCTTTTCGATGAGGATCTTGCAACTACTACTACGACTCTCTCGACTATGCCTACCAGTTCGTTCCCACATACACCCTGCTCGCTCTCGCCTCCCCTAACGTGAACGTGAGGGCAGGAAAGTGCAGTTAGTTCTGTTGGAATCCTTGGTTGGGGAAGACGTACGTCGGTTTTGCTCCGCAACCACACCTAAATACACTGATAACACATACTTATTTAACCCCTTCAGTGTGGGGAGAAGGAGACAAAAGGTTGGAGGAAAATAAAATAGTTTTGAAGGGAAGAGCAAAATAAAAGCGGAGGCGGCAGAGATCATCCCTGCTGCAGTTTTTGATCAAAAGCAGTGCACTTTTTTCGGTTGGTTTCTTCGTCCTTTGGATCATTGGATCTTGTTCCTGTGTGCGAGTGTGCGGATCTGGTGAATAGGATCTGACGTGATATCTCACAGTTGTTTCAGTACAGTGGTGTGTACGGAGGAAAGTACTCCCTCCTCGGCGACGACTAAGTCTGCTTCCACCACTATTGCCGGAGCCAGTCCTCCTCTTGTTCCTCAACTTGTCGTGTGTGCTCCGAGCAGTTTGTTCACACAGTCAGTCATACATACTACAACCACCCACACATACACACAGGCCGTGGAGACTGTGGGAGCCACGGTCCGAAAATTTTCCGGAACAGTGGGGGCTTTATTGCTAAATTGGATTTGTTCGGAAGGAAATAGATTTTCCACGAGCGGAGTCTATATACATTATACCACTAACATAAAATCGCCCGGGCGGATGCTCAAGTGAATAAAAAAAGAAGGTGAATTTACGATAATGAAATCTCATCCTACTTCGTCCTTAATTATCTTTTATGAGGAGAGGGGAGGGTGGGGGAAAATATGCGACACACGACAGTATTCAGTTCTGTCATCATGACGTTCATGATGATGATGGTGATGATGAGTCCATCATCTTCTTGTTCCATGACAAGTGTTTTTCACTCCTTCTTCTACTCCTACTACATCCGCAAGGAAAACAATTTACGACACAATAACACGCATCACGCAGAGCAACACTTCAGTCACAGCTGATACAGAATCAAGTGATCAAAAAATGTTTATTCGCTGTTTTTCACATACCACCTGTGTTAACCAGACGAGCTGGAGGATTGGGATGCGAAAGGAAATTTAGGGGAAAAACTCTCTTCCCACACTCTCATTTTTGTTGTCGCCCTTGCTGTTCTTTTGGAGCATTTTTTGTACAAAAAAATAATTGTGACGTTCAAAACCAACAAAAACAAATTAGAGGGAGAGAGAGGATACAGAGGAGATAGAGAGAGAAATAAATAGAATCATGACGCGGGAGGAGACGAAAGGGAAGGGAGAGGGAGGGATAAAGAAAGAGAGAGAGAGACGGATGGAATAGTAATTGAGTGTTTTTGTGTGATTTTATTTTGTAGATAAAATTAGTGCGAGTGGTGGTTCTGTGAAGAAAACAAAGGGTGAGAGCCAAGTGGATAAGAGTCAGCAAATAAGCGACAACAAAACGAAGATGTCATCGGCTACATGTGGAGTGTCCTCTTCGTCATCTTCCATCTTTGGAGGACTTTGCTCGGGGAATAGTAGACGTCCCTCAATGTTTACAGCAAAATACCGACTCCGTGAGGAGCGGAAAAAGGTGAGTTCTCTTTAAATTTTCCGAATATTTTTTTATCCGCTTCCGAATTTTTGACTCTCTGAAAACTACCAGCCAGTTTTTTGAATGCTCCTTCGCCTTTCATTCCAACAGTTTAGTGGCGGAAACATTTCCAAGAGGCCGTTGGAAGTTTTTGGCAGTTGCGTGGCCAGTGTGTGTTGTTGTTATTTTTTGGTTCCTACTATCTGTATAGGAAGTAAAATAAGTCGTTGGAGACAGTTGGGAGTGTACACTAGACTCACATAGAGGATCTCACTGTACAGGTTTTTCTCAAGGTTTCCACGTACAGACGTACACCCGTAGGAAATAGTAATACTGTAGTGATTCCAAACGTGAGAGTGATTTGCCCAAGTTAGTTGGTTGGCAAGGCTCTCTTGTTCTCCTGCTGCTTCTGGTCCTCGTCATGTCTCTCTCTCTCTCTGTATTTATTGTCCGGTATTTACAGTTGGAAGCATTTACATCTCTCTACGCACTACAGCTCAAAAACTTCACCACGGATGTCGTTCCAGAGCATATAAATGAGTGTTCACGGAACGAGTGACGCATATGTTGTGTGAGCGAGTCTGCTCCCGAGAGTCTTGTCTCATCAGTTCGTGTGCAAACTTCCACTGATCCATTCAATGAGTTGGCGCTGACGTAAACTAGTGACTTTCATCTGAAAATAACTTGGCTCTCTCCAGCAGCAGCAGTAGTAGTAGTAGTATAGTACCGTTGAGGAGCTGGCGGATGAGTATTAGTTGTGGTAGCAGTAGTAGCACGAGCACACTCATCATCATGTTCTCTTTTGTCAAAATTAAAGGATGTGGTCGAGCTATAGGGCTCCATCAAGCTACCATCGCCACGCCGCACTCTCAGTGTTGTACTATTCTCATGTAGATGAGCAAAGTAGTAACTCTGGGATTAGTTTTTTTCTGTGAAAGTAGTAAGGAATGAGGTCATTGGTGGTGGGGTCATTTGTATTATTTTAAGTGGGAATGAGTTCCACGACCACCACCGCCGCCGCCACCATCTAAGGGGCTGACCATGAGGTTGACGGTCCTGCTGGTCTTGATTGGAATGAATTATGGTGTGTAGATCTATATGCTCGTCTTACCAAATGACTCACAAGTCAGTGAGAAGTAGAACAGGAGGAGTGAGCAGAGGCCTATAATGATTTGACGTGCGTGGGGCTCCCACTAAAATTTACCATTATATGACTTTGTAAGTCGTTCTCAAGGGTTCTAATGTACATTAATAATGCAGTCGCCAAGACGCAGTAGTCCCTTCCCTTCCAATCCTCACTGGCTAATAATACATTATCCTTTTTGACAGCGGCAGAGATATTGTTCCTCTTTACTCTGAGCCGCTTGAATAGCAAGGGTATATAGTAGCGGATTTGGGAAAGTCCCTACTACTACTCCTACTACTACTACTACTACTGCTATAATCAGTAACTGGAGATAGCGAAGAGGCAAAAAGGGATGAAAAAGAAGACTGCGAGCAGGTTATGTAGCTCAACGCTGGAATTTGAACGGAGCACTTCTTTTAAAAACTATGGACCAGAACATGGTCAATTAACTGCTTAATAATCGGTGGCTCTTATTTGTTCATAAACAGTTGGATGAAGCGTTCTGGTTGAGGCAGCAGCAGCCTGGATCCAGTGCAGTAGAACGAGTACGTTTAAAGTATTACACGTCAGGGCGAAAATGGCTAGTGTGCTCTCCCAGCCTTATCAGCTCATGTGTTGAGTTGAGTGAGGAAAGTTGCGGTTGCGAGACACCGACGTATACATTATGCAGCCTCCTGCGCTGTACTTCAACCATACTGATACGACTCCCTGCCCCTGTCACTATCCCACTGCCGTGCGTGGGGACAGAATTATCTCCGTGGTTCGGGTTAAGCTCTATGACCGTACAGATGGACCGTGTAGTATAAAGAGTGGATGATTGGCTGTGTAAGAGTGCAGTAGTCCTTTTCCTCTTCGGCCCATAAAATTGTCATCATCGTATAGGAAAAGTTGTCCGCACAACATATCGGACGAGTCCGGCGAGCTCAAACCTTTTTCCAAAGAGGAAGCAAAAGAAGAAAACGAAGAAGGCGAACAAGTATTGCAAGACTTGAGCCTGTCCCTAACACAGACTTTTTCAATGGAGCTCCATCTTCGCACTCCCCACTTTTCCGTGACTCGCCTTGTATGTACTATATGTCCTAAAACAGCTCTTGAAAGTGTCACTCAAGTCGTAATTTGCTGTTATACAATCTATGGGGCGTTCAGAGTGTCATGACAGAACGGCTCCGGCTCTTGGGCTTCTTCGGGAAAAAACTTTTTTTTATCAGTTCTCTCGCTCTTTCTCTCTCTCTCCTTTTGCCTCTCTCAGAGGCTCCGAGTGTAGTAAATGCTTGGATGAGATAAGTCGGACGGAGTATGAGCCCATAGCCTTACAAGCGATTGCACTTCCAAATGATTGGTTCATGATGTTACCCAACCTGACGATCAGGACTATTCTCACGATCCCGGGCTATGTGACTCCACTCTGCCCTTCCCCGCTGTTTCACTCGCAGAGTAAAATATACTGAGTGGGGATCCCCTAGGCGAAGGGGTGGTGCGTATCCACTTCACATACGTGGTTCCATTATTAATCACCGGCCCTGCTCTGAAGAATGGTGCACACTGACGCTGTAAATAATTATCCTCTGTGCAAAAGCTCATGGAGGAAAATGGAATGAAGATCCAGAGTTTCCGCCTTCATATGTACACGTCCATGTAGTCTTGTGCGAAGGTATTGGGTGACTGTGTCAAGTCTACATTACGTCTAAACAAGTAGCCTCACTGCAGTGCTACTCTTTCAAGCGCATACTCATTCAAGCATTTATGTTTTACTGAGAACATACACTTGTGGATTTTTTGTGTCCACCCTTGGACTTTCAAACTTTCGCTGTGTGAATTGGCCGTTGGATGGATGCAGGCGTCACTTTGAATCCCGACCCGACGTGACGTGTATGACTGTTGTGGTTGGAAGGAAATGTGGAGAAAATTGTATCTGCCTGCACATTTTTTATCCGCAGAACATTTTATTTTGAGCATATAGTGTATTTTGTACTTCCCCACGACGACGACGATCACCACCACCACCATCACAACTTATTGAGACGGCAGAGAGTTGGACCTTGGCGGTGCAGGTGACTGGGAATAACATTTGACGAGACTTTGAGAGGCTGTGAGAGGTGGGGGACATCTTTCCTACTATTCCCCCCACATTGATAGTGGATGTGTGAAGCGGTGAAGGACGACGATTTTTTGCCCATATGTCAGAGAGAGAGAGAGAGAACCACAGAGGATTCAGTGGGGTGAATGGGGAGCAAACGTGAAAAGTTCTCATTTCCGCACCGAAGGTCACCAGCCACAACTCTTCATGCTTCTAATGAATGTGGAAGTGGAGCTCGTATTATTACATTAATTTTTTCCTCCTCCTTGTTGTGCTGGTGTAGTATGCTCTTTTTCATGTTCTGTCAAGATTACATCTGACTTTGGGATTTGTGAAAAACTTGTTTTTCTCCCCCACCCTCCCCACCTCAATGGTTTATCCCTCGTTTGTGTGCATACTATGTGGTGCGGGACGGAATAATATAATTATTTTCCCTACTAATATTGTTTCATGCTCGTCGTTGTCGTCGTCGTCGTCGTAGTCCAGTAGTAGAAGTGGTGTAATACCCTTTACCATTTGGCTTTGTATAATTACTTTTGTGGTGGTGGTGAGAGTCGGTAGGAGTTGAGTTTACAGTGGGGGTATTGAAACGGAACACTGGTTTTCTGGCAGGCGGGACGAGGGAGCAGTATGCACCTACGAAATGCGTACAGTCCACAGCTAGCAGGGCTGGTGCTACTGCTCTAACTGGCTGGCTGAGTGTTGGGGACGATGATGTTTCATTTGCTCCTTTGCAAAGGGAAAGGGGGAGGGGGCGGAGAGGAGTGAAAAAGAGAGCTGTTGTTTTTGTGCGTTTTTTCTCTGCTTCGACTTGTGTGTTTGTGTGTGTGTGTGTAGTTGTATGTTTCTGTTTATTTTTGCGAGTTTGTGTGAGTGGATTTGTGCGTATGTGTTTTGTGTATGTATACACTACATTTAGCGTCAGATTTAATGGTAAGTCTGTGTGTGTGTGTGTGTCTGTATGTAGTGTAGTAAGAAGAGCGGCGTAGGTAAGTTGACGTATTCTCAAGCCTAAATTCAATATGTTTACAAGTTGGCGTCGTAAATGACATGGAACTGGCGCAAGAGTGTTACGTTAATCGTGGGTTAATTCCCTGGGAGGACGTCCCATTTAGATGCACTATCTCTCCAAGCTCGTGGGTCGTATGGTGCTAGCACGATTGTATAGACTAGAAGTTAGTAACAGTGGTAGGAATAAGGCTGCGTGCGGCTTGGGTGTTGTCGGAATAGGTAGATGGATAGGGAATAGGTAGGAAGGAGGAAGGCCATTCGTCCGTCGCGCGTCTCTCTTGGTTGGAGGAAAGAGTTACGGCTGGGAGCAACTGACAGTAGGCTTGATAACGGCGCAAATGATGGTGATTATAAAGTCAATAGTGTTTCTGATTAAGTTGCTAATGAGCTATGTCTCTCTCTCTTCTCTTCTTCTCGGTTCATCTTGAAGGTGTTGAAGATGTCCATGGCGAAGGTGAAGAGGATCGAGGACCCGGAAAGTTTCCTCCGCCGCTCCGTCCTCATCAACAACACGATCAAGCGGCTGCAGCGGGAAGTGCGAGAGGAGAAGATGATGCGTCACGGAGGTTACAGCTCCAAGTTGTGCTCATCCTTCCGCAAAAGCTATGCCTGCTCCCGTCTCAGTGACATGCACATGCCGGATGATGATGATCTACCTGTGAGGCCCATGAGCCGTCACTCAAATCACAGCAGCAGTAGCAACAACAATAATAACAACAATAATAATAGTAGTAGTATTAGTGGTAGCAACAACAACATCAGTAGCAGCAGCAACAGTCGAAAGCGGCTCCTCTCAGATGAATCCGAGGAAGATTGTGATGTGCAAGCCGTTCTGAGTCAAATCTACATCCCACCTACCCCATGCATAATCTCGAGCATTGATGAGGACGAGTGCTGCGACTCGGGCAGTGGCGGTGGATCGGACGTGTTGCCGGCAAAGAAGGCCAAGTTGAGCCTTTCCGCGGATGCCTCCTCCCTCCTCGTGACCGACGAGTGTTCCCTGGATGTGGACGTAGATGTTGATGTGGATGTGGTGGGGGACAGTGAAACGAGTGATTGGCCCACGCCGCCGGAGCCGCTGGTCAAATCTACGAGCGAGATGATCGTGAGCACATCATCAATTCCCAGTTCCGTCAATGACTCCACCGCCACTGCCATGGACGTCATGGATACCTCCAGCTCCAACTGTTTGAGTCAACCAAGTGTTGCTATTGTGGGTGATGATAGCAATGATTGTGAATTCTCTCTGGACCTACCGCCGACTCCGCCGTCTCCCTCATCCACGTGCTGTGTAATCTCAATGGGGACGGAGGTAGGGGGAGCGGACAGAGATGAACAAGTGTCCTCATCCCACGAGAGTCAAGTTATGGAAGACATGGCCGCCGTGGCGTCTTCAGACACCAAGGAGAACACATGCACACTTCCACTCTCGTCCTGCTGCTCCACGCCAGCCTCGCTCATTCCCTCCATCATGACGCCGGATCGGAAGTGTGCTCCTCCGAATAATTACCACAGTAGTCCTAATAACTTCATCACTTCCACCACAGACTTGTCCTCCACGTCCTCCTTACCAACCTCGACGGCCGCATCGTCAACCCCGTCGTCGTTGCCGCCGTCATCATCATCGTCCGCCTCCACGGCCGACAAGCAGTATTCATCCTGTGGACATTCTTCCATCTTTGGAGAGTTACAGTCTGTTGTTTTTCATAGTCTGATTGCTTCCCTCGAAACATAGTAAGTAGTAATTAGTCTTCATATACGTTATTATATACATACATACATACATACATACATATATATATATGTATATATGTCCTACATATATAAAACTACGACGTAATCAACTTTACGTGTCACCAAGGGTACATATTTACATATGTATGTAATCTACATACAAAAAACGCAACTGTTTACTATTATTATTAATATTCTGGTTATAATCGTTATTATTATTATTATTATTATTATTACTGATAATTATTACTATTATTATCACTGCTGCTATTTTATTTGTTCCGTTTTAGATGTTAATTCAATTTTGTTTCGCCGTTTATTTGTGTATGTATATACATATATAATACTGAGGAAAACGTATATCGAATCGCGCCGCAGCGGAGGTAGGGTTTTACACATATGTATGTATACATGTACCACTGTACTAGCAATCCAACGCTAGTAGAGCGATCCTGGCACAAGAAAGAAAAGTGTAACTATAAAGCTCTGTACATAACTTATGTATAAACTTTAATCATTATACTTACGATAGTATGCTTGTCCTCGCATGTATTCAACCCGCAGAGCCCCTCCCCACGCCCCCACCCCCCGATGAGACGAGCAGGTTTAAAGATTCTAGTGCTAAAAGCGTTTAGTGTATCCGCATACACATACACCCCGTAACACTTTATACACAGCTGACTCCCAAATATACCTACGCTTCGTCTGCGTGCTATAGTATACATACACAGTTGATTACGATTTGTAGTGAGTACTATACTATTACTTCTACTACTGTGGGAGTTGTAGCACGTTACCCCAAATAAGATGTACTTGTGACCACACACCCTTCCATCCGCCTCCATTATTACTATGATTAGGTAATGATTATTTCCACATCTATCCGTCACCGGCGTTGTATTTATAACTACATAAAGGTATCTATCTACATGTAGACTTATACATTTACACTCTACTATACATATATACATATATATGCATATATATTACTCCAGGATAGAATAATCAGAGGTATGGGTGTAGACACGTATGGCTTTACTCTACCATTTAGACATTTTCGAACTACAAAAACAGACAGTATGTGTGTGTGTATGCGCAAGGGCGTACGCATATGTTGTAGTTAACTAAGTAAAATGAACAATTGTGTAGGAAACCATAGATAATCAGTTGATTATGCAGATCATTTTTTCGTTACCTTGCCGCTGTGTAAGAGCTGAAGACGGGACGTTGTAAATGACGAAGACTTCTAGTAGTTTATGGTATGGGTATCATCGTAGTGCAGAGGGCTACTCGCATGCCTACACGTAGGTGCATAATATATGTATTTAGAGACCGTCACGATTTTTCAGACTTAGTACTGTAGGACTCGGAAAGTAAACAATACATCCACATATACATGCACATTCGTAGCGTTTACATAGAGAGCAAGTCTAAAACTACTGTAGAGTTGATGATAAAACACGAGAGCCAGGAACATTATTTATAGATTTTTTATAACCGTTCTACAACAGCTAACAACTGCTACTACAACTAATACTACACTTACTCCTAATCTATGATTATTACACACTCTTTACATACACATACACCATCTCGTATGTCACCACATGCATATGTATACATACATATAAATATAATATACGAAATACAAATTAAAACTGCCAAAAAAATGATTGCTAGGAGTTAGTATACATTGATTGCTACGATGGTTATTAGCACTGTAATATTGTCAATCATGTCTCTGTTGGCCAGGCACACAGTGAGCATAATCCACTGTGTAGGTCGGACGTTTATATATACATACATACATACATGCATATATAAATGTAAAAGAGAATCCGTGGAATGGGGTATTTAGTGGCAGTAGATAAAAGTATATACACATAGTTCTATATATGTGATTGCGTATGTATATACTATTTCTCTCTATACATATATATATATATATATATACAATATATATAGACATGCATTTATCAAATTCTCTTCTTGTTGTCAAAAATGCAACCTCTTTACAATAATAAAATCAGTATAAAGTACCATAAAAAGTTTTCCCCCACAAAGTACTACTGGTCATAGGAGTGTGTGCACCAACATCACTTTGAGCATCCACCCTTCTGAATTACCACATGAACAACTCTCTATCCCTCACATGCAGAACCATCATGACATTCATATTTGAATCACATAAAGAATATACTATCTGGAAAGAGCCAACGCAGCCAGTACCCTTGGAAGCTCATTCAAATTTCAGTTGAGAATCTCACACCCGTACCCGCTTTTCGTTTCTTTCAAACAAGAGCAACTTTTCCCCGTCAGAAACATTGAGAAGGAAAACTCACAGCAGCGAAAAACCCGGGGCATTCTCATGGATGCTTCAACACACAATCCACGCTCCTCACTCACTGTGTTTACTTCTTACCGGAGAAGGATGATGGGCTACACAAATTGTGCAGCGAGACAGAGGGGAGACCTACAAAAATTGCATTGGGAACCGTATATATCTATACAGGACAGATATAAGCAGTCAATTATACAGCAAGGATATCAAGTACGCATGCATAGGTAAGATATATTGGTAAATATTTACATTATAAATACATACATATGTATACATAAAATATGCTACGTATGATTCATACATTACATAGGGTTTTTCGGTTCCCGAACGCGCACACACAAACTCAGTTACGCGTGTGTCGTCGTTCCACGGACATCACCATAACGTGCTGTAGGATGCTCACCCTACCATATAAATACTAACGAGGAGTGTAATAATCAGAACAGATTGAAACTTTTTAACTCACACACACTTATACATATGTGTATATATATACATATATATTATATTATAATTATAACATACGCAATCTCAAATTGATTAAACTTCCTTATTAATAGTTGTAATCTCTGCGACTTTGAATAAAAAGGCTCTCCTTATTCATAGAGGTACGGTAAAATTATACATTCTGTAGGCAACCTTGTGGCTTGTGGATGTACGTGTAGCGTGTAGAGGAGTCAAATGGGATTTGAACCTGTTGTCACGTGAAGAGGTCCGTATGTAATATACATTACGATGGAACTTTTTTAATGCAGGCCCATAGGGGATGGTACAACTCTGTGCTTAAAACTTAATAACTACTACTACTGCTAATAATACTACTAATATTATTGCTACCTTAAAAGACTCCATGGTCAGATAATATTGGAAGATGATTGACTACACACATTCTTCTTTGTTGGTGCGAGGGGGCCCTACTACTCTCTCAGCGCTTCTCACAGGAAACGTACACACGACTGATTTGAATATATGTGTATGGTAACTCGGCAAGTGTGAGTACTCTGTAGACTTGTACTAGTGGGTAGGGGGAGACTTTTGTGAGGAAAATAATGTATTCTCGCACTTTCCTTTCATGTACCCTCAATCCACATTGTACATTATGAAGAATGTACAAAGAAATCTTTATATATGGTTATCAGTATGATGATTAACAATAATAATAATAATAACATATATATCTTGTCGTCTTTACTCGCTTTGCATTTACTATCCTGACCACACTGCTTCCGTAGTTATATGCATGTTGCTGCACCATATAAATATGAATATTTGTATGCGTAGATGTGTGCCTGTGCATGTGCGCCTGTGTTCACATGGATCGTTACACTAAACGTCCCAAATTCTTAAGTTCGGACCTGCAGGCCGACATATTAGATCGTTAAGTTATATTTTGACATTCAAGGTAGCGTAGGTGAGAGGCCCGTGGGTGTGGATCCTTGTGTGCATTAGTGTCGGGATTAGTGGTGGGGACATCACCACTGACAGTGTCCTTCTCTTGAGCTTCCGTAGTAACCTGGCGAATCTTATCCCGCGTCCCCCGCTATCCTATAAATAATGTATGCTCTGTTCTCACTACTGTACTACTACACTAAGTGTGCGTGTAAGGGATATATTTTATTGTTAAGTCCCTAATGACGGTCAATATCCAAATATCCCTTGTGGAATGGAGCGGAGAAAGGTTGGAGTATCCACGGTTCACTCACACTACTGTACATCCTCACGGTATCATGAGATATCGTGTGGCCCCTATTAGTCACGTACAACACTGCAGCTCTGTGGGTGGAACCAGGGTGATGATGATGGTGTCAAACAAAAGGGAGATAATGGTTACCTTTGCTATTTACTCCAGAGGTGTAAGGTTGGAGAAGCACTGTACTGTGGATGTAACTTGTGGGGATGGAAACGTTCAGTTTGGTCTATGGGAATAGTACACACAACATATAACTGCATATATACATATGGGATTTAGTCCGATAATTGATCCGATGCTTTAATAAATGTTATGACGTTGCTTATTACGCAATAACAATGTGTGAAGACGGGTTGGAGATTGTTGCGTAATGGATCTGCTCAAGTATGATTGTTATTACGGGGCAAACATCTTCCTCCTCCTTTGATTTCATCCTCATGTGTGTGGGTGTGTGCGCGCTAAGAGGAGGATTTCAAGGTTAACCTCACTTGCATAAAAAAAGGTTTCTGTGTGCGCCGGTGGTGGTGGGCTGTGTGTGTCCTGTCGTTCACGGAGCAAGGCATGAAAAAAACTATTTCCTTGGCTACTTCCTCGTCTTCTATTTTATGTATCAAGGTGCAGATGATGGGGGTGTGTACGTGTGTGTGTGTGTGAGAGAGAGAGCACAGGAGTGCACCGAGAACGCGCCAGCCCTTCCCATACGAAGTATTAGTGTAGGAAGCCATATTGACTGAAGCATGAGAGAGTGTATGCGGCAGGGCAGGAAACTCCTTCCCATCCTCTATTTGTCCATGAAGTAAAAGATCCGTTTTTCCCAACACAGAATCACACACACACATGTACACGACAGAATGATTGAGGACAGCGTTTTTTCCTCCCACTGTTTCGCGCGTGCGATAGTACCACTTTACTAGCCGCTGCCGCCATTCTGCAGAAACTGAATGAGGAAAGAGAGAGGCAAAGTGGGAGAGTTATTATCGGTACAGGGATATAATACAGTGGTAAGGCTTGGCGGAACGGGAGCGGGCATGAAAGTTTAACAAGGCTAAATACTCTCGTCATAATGCACTATGCACTGAGGCGCTCTGAGTGAGTGAGTGTGAGAGAGAATTGGGGTGCCGGCAAACTAGGAGGATGGAATGGCGCATGGGCACGACGCTCCTACTACTACTACGATCGCTACTACGTCTACTACTATTACTACTACTCCTACTACTACTACTTCACAACTCTTACCACCACTGCTGTTGCTACGACTACCTCTACGAGCACAGTGCGGACTCCCTTGACTATATACCCCAGCGAAGGCATTATCCATTGATGGGGATAGAGTTGTACTACTCCAGACTAATAGGTATAATCCTGCACACATCCCCGTTGGCAAAGCCCAAGCCTGATCTTGCACGATCGGAATTCGGGAGAATGCTCGCACACTACTCTACCGTATGAGTGTATATGCGTGAAGGGGAGGGGAATATGTAGCGTGGAACGATCGTGCTCGTATTATGCTCCTTGCTCGGAGGAGTAAAGGGAAAACTGTGGACATTTAAATATTTCCTGAGGGTTCTCCTCCTCGCGAAACCTTCCTCCTCGGATTCCAGCCAAACTATTAATCTCACTCTCGCACGTCTCCGCGTGACGTCATCCCAATAAAAACGTATGGAACTCGTCCACACGCACATAATAAGCACGGAGAAGAGCATTACGTAGGGGTCTTATGCAGGAATACTTTTGCTACGACGTGGCTCAAGTATTTGACTCCTTTTAAGGAAGAACCTTGTTATTCAAAGTATGCTGAACTGATAACCACTCGTATGTGTGTGCAATAGTGCGCACAGCTACAGTATCATCCACATTACCATGCACCGGGATGGTGGTGGTGAACTGATGGTGGTGCCAGCAACCAGGGGAAAAATTTCAAGTGACTTTTCCTGTAGGAAAAATATAGCATGGTGATAACGTCACACCTGTGATCGTATTTGGATTTCTTGCAGTGTAAATGCTTTTATTTTCACGTAATGTTTTCCTCTCGCTCCTTCTTCGCGATATCGTGCGATGACGACAGAGTGGTTTTTGCGTATCTGTGGGGTCTTGTGTAGTGAGGGTGTACATCTCTGGAGGGAGCAGAGGGGGTAGGATGGTGTGGATGGAACCTTTACTGTTGGATATGATCGTATATATACGTACATGAGGAGAGAGCCGAGATAGCTGGTTGAGCGAGGGAGATGCATGGTGGTAGTATAGCATGGTGGCTGCCGAGTTTGAAACAGTCCGTTCGGGACGCACGTGCATGCGTATGCCGTAGAAGCTTTTCAACTTCAAGGTTCCCTGACTGGCGTATGGTTGCGGTGCGAGCGTGATAGTGAATGAAAATAACGATTTTTCTACCTCCTCCCAAGCTTTCCGTCATTTAAAAGGCCAAGAGTTGGCCGCACCACCCAGCCCTTCTCCTCTACCACCGTACATATGGAACCTCGCTCACCCAGACGCACACTCTCTGTGGCCCGTAATTTCTTCACCTGATAACAGCCAAAATTGAATTATCTCCCTGTCCATGCCTCTGTCTCTCTCACTCATTGTAGCATTATGAATTTAACTGATTTGGAATTACCGGGCAGTTCATATCCGGTACACTTGAGTTTTCCGCCCCCGGTCAAAGTCTATTAGATAGGACAATGGTGGAGCTCCTATTCGTTTGTTATGAACTGTTAGGGCGGCCGGTGACTGACTCCGTGAGATCAAAGACCCGTATTATGACGAGACGTGAATACTGTATTGACTCTGATACCCTGTGGCTATCGTATGCATTCTCTAAAAGTTTTAATGGGCATTTTGTTCCTACAGAAAAATCCGTTGCGTAGTAACGAGATAAGAATGGAAATCGGATAGGGAATTTCCGTAATTCTTTCCAGTATATTTGCCGACTAATTTTCCTTTTTAAGCCGGCTAGCCGAGAATCTCTTTGTGCTCCAATCCAATCTGCTCCGTTTATCTCATGTGTGCTATAGTTTGGACGCTAATGAGACTGCCGCAGTATACATGGGCACGCAGGAAGCAGGAACACGAACACACTTGGTCCCATCCACACTTACACGTCCTCCAGTTTTTCATGGTTGAGTATGTGCCATGTGTACAGCTCGTGCAAGGAGGTTTTCAACGGATGCTCCGTGAGGAGTATCAACCCAATGACGAATACATACACCTTCATCGTCTTCATAGTCATCACTACTACCATTACCGCCATCATCAAATCGTTTACCATTATTTACCTTCCCTTAATTTATTACGTGAAACCTCAGACTTTGGGCTGGTCGTTACCCCAGTAAAATAGATTTATTGTTTGTTTTCCCTATACGCATATCAGTTTGTCCTTGTTTGCGCGTCAACATATAATCAGATCGGACGGAACACGGATGAACAAATTCGTACCAACTTACAATTACTATCACCGTCTCTTCAGCATATTCACACCAACAATATTAACCAGTGCAAATGCAGTTCTAAATAGTTTTGATATTCTCTGACTCAAAGACTCAGCGTACAGGTGCGGAGTGCAAAAAGATTCAGTATTGATTATGACTCACCTGTCATCCCCATGATTGTGGTTCCATTCCACTAATATAGAAAACTTTTAAGACCATTCGGGATTCCACAGGGTTCCTACTAACAGTATACTAGGTAAAGTAGTAATGCGTGAGAGTAACCGTATCTGTTATTAGAATGATGAGGAAATACAATGATGTTCGGCGGCAAGGGTCAAATAACTTGATACATCCGGCAGATTCGCACGTTGGTGAGATTACCAGGCTTCGCCTACTTTGCCACACGTGTTCCGCAAGCACAGAAAGGCATTCGTGAATCCAACTAGTATTGCCACACAAATCATACCACATCGCTTGGCTGCACATAGGCCTATAACCGCTGAACTCTACTGAAAATATTTATAAAATTGCTTCTCCACGATGACATGACGCACACGTCAAGTTGTTGTAGTCGATTATGCTATAAAGGAACCGTCATATACTTGAATAATTCTCATAACGTATTGGTACAAAGATTGAAATGCGTAGTGACCGTACGGGAGAGTGGTCTGCGTAGATAATTATTGGTTTTTAGTCCACTATATCATTGTAGATGGTAAGCAAGGAAAAACACATTGGTGATTTCTACCGGCTGTGTGTATATAATGTCAGTGGTTCAAGGTTCAGAAATGCCGTAGCTGCTTAATAGTACCTTAAAAGTTTTGCCATTAATATTGTAGTCACTGTATATGTACTATTAAGACAATGGGATAATCATGTAAGGACACTTAATGCTAGTCTCGGTTTCAGCACCCATTTCGTACTGTAGTTCGTTTCGCTCTGAATTTTACTTCTCCGTCATTATTATTACTATTATCCTTTCATGGTGCATCAAGTCCTATGTTCCTCCCGGAATAATTTTATATTGCTCATATGCACGAGCATGATGGATGTGGGTCAAGTTAACGGCAGTTGTTGCTAAGCATGTGTGAGGATCCGTAGGCATGTAGGGTGCGCTGGCCAATCCAAGAAATGTTACTCTCCTATTTCTCAAAATACTAAAAGAACAAGTTACAATATAAAAACATGGTATTGCTTAGTTTATTAGCACTGGGATTTTCTTGTGGCAGATTTTACGATTGTGTCCAAAATACTGTACAGAAGAGCCTTGAGGAGGGTGCGAATAGGTTTTATACTTTATGTGAGTCGTTGCTGTTATTATAATACTATGATTACTCCAACTAATACTGACATTGATCAGTAGGTAGTCTCATACCTGTGAAAATGTGTAAAAACAAATACATAGAGTTTAAAGTAATTTAAGAATGACCATAAAGTGACAAAAATTGGGTAAAAATCTGAGGGGATTAGCTGTACTAATCGGCTCGTACCAAATATATGTACCACGTTCAAGCTTACATATGTATATATAATAATAACAAATGTGCTATGATTTCTAGTAAAGAAGTATGGAATCGGGATCATAAATGCAACTAAATGTAGCTCCGATGTCGAATTTTGTTAATTACTGGATTAGCATGACAACAATTGCTGCTTAATTCGAATAAGTTTCATACTCATGATCCACAATATGGTACGAAACCAAGCGTTTTGTTCATTTTTTTGTACTGTCCAAATGTGTGTCTATATTACATAATTATATATATATATATACATATACATATATACACAAATATATATAAATTATCGATAGTATTGATAGATGCGTAGAAATGCATTATATATATTTTGTTTTCTCCTCACTCTGTCACTCACTTGGATAAATCAGAATGTGATGCATCTGAAAAATCAATAATTTCCCTTGCTATGATATTGACTGCACTTTTTTCCTCTGCATAAATTGTGCGATTATCAACCTGGGGGACGGCGAGAGTATTTTGCGTCGCAAAACATAACAGCGACTTATGTCCGCGGCATTATTTTTGCTAATGACCTGTTTTTCCTGCTGAGTCTCCTACGTCATTGCAGTGCACAAAATTGAGCTTTAAGGATGTACAACCCGTATTATGTCATCATGACGTATTGGTCCGGCACAGTTACCCAAACTGTTTATATGATTGTGAAAGTTTGTAGACCATATACATAATATCGAGAATATGCAATATCATGCTAGGGACACACACATGGCTCATGTATATGTTACCATATTCAACTTTCTACGTCGGCAAATTCTGTCCTTGTAGTGCATTATCAACCCAGTACTCACTAATTGTGCATTGGTTGTAAAACCACACGTATGCGGGCCTACCACTTTATTACAGGCTGGTGAGATTACGGCAGTGTTCACGATTGCACACTACTATGGCCTCCTGGATTTGACCGAGTCATTAATTATTGTTGAGAATTGAATTGGTTTTAAAAATGAAAAATGAAGTTGAAATGATTGAGGTATATTTTCTGAATTAATTTTTAAGCTCCTTATACCACGAAGGTATTATGCATAGAGGCATTCTCACACACAGTTTGAAATTCTTTGGGTTCTACGCTGAAGCAGCATCCATACGTCACAGCGAGGAAGGTTATATCTGCAGAATGAAACCGCAGTGATCACATTGTAACTGGATATCAACCAAACCGAGGGAGTGAAGTACCGTGGCTCGTCACAGAACATAATGTGTGATATACTCTCAGAGAAGATGAAGTGAAGAGGGCTAGTTTTGCCAATATCCCGTGCTCTTCCACCCTATTACGCATCACCATTTCCCTCCCACCTAATCATTCATTATTGCTTGCATCATGGAGAAGTACTACACACCCAGTTGACGACGATGGCTGTGAGGAGGAAAATTACCACGAAAGTGAAGGACGACCGCCACAAAGTTTTAATTAGGTAATCCCAAAGTCGAGTCTCGTTCTGCATTTACGCGTCCGCCTTCACCGGAGTCTATTTACCGCGCATTATGTACACGCGAATCCTCTCGTCCCTCGATCAGGAATCCAGGGCAGAACTATGTACTGCAGCCGCACGCATTTTTCTCCAGCTTCTACTCGTCTGTATTCCTTCCACTCGGGAGGTTCCGGCCAGAATAGTATAGTGTACCGGTGGCACGGGAATGAAAACTCTGCAGAGTCACGTTGCCTTGAACGGGAAACTAGCCATGGAGTAAGTTTACACACTCGGGAGTTGATCGATGCGTAGAGGAGAGGAGAGCGGGGGAGAAACTCATTTAAACGGCAGAATGGAACTGACTGAGAGTCAAAACGCCGTGTGCTGTGTAGGTGGTGAAATCCCTCTTCCGTTTATTATTATTATTATCATTTATAAGCTTCCACGTCAAGTCCTCCGATGTCAACCGAAATATTTACGTGTTCTTTTTAACCTGTAATCAACGTGTTACGACGTCATCACGCCCTCTCACAGACAGAATAGGACAGAACCACGACAACGGCGGCAACAGTGTCTGCCAAATGCCACTGCACTCGATTTCTCTTCGCCTCTCCTTTCAGACCTTGCTTTGCTCTCTGCCTCTCTGACTGACGAGTGAGCATGTAGCTTGGAGCGGAAGACGTGCCGCTGCGCCATTCTTCAAGTAGTTGAGGGAAGAGAGAGACCCAAGTGGAAAGACGAGAAGTCACTGAAATTGAATTCTCAAACTCGTTGGCACCCAGACTGCTCATGTGGTGAGACATAGAGAGAGAGAGAGAGAGAGAGAGAGGGACAGAGATTGCAAAACGACGTAATGACGAGTGGGATGATGTGGATGAGGATGAGTTTATATGGAAACCTTCTTGCTTTCATTGCTTACAACCATTATGGAGCATAAATATTGGATAGCAGGGTGAATTAATGGATTTTCTTGCGGTACCGAGACACATATGCTGATTCGATGCATTTTCCTCCGTCCCAGACGTACCCAGGCTATTACCAGGAGCGGAGGGGCCTCGGTAACAAGACCTGGAGGGAAGTGGACTGCCACCGGGATTCGAGCATAGAAAATTACAGGATATAATTTGCGGATAATCTCTTCTCTATCAATCTGATTTTCCTACGGATGTTAACCGTTATTCATGGTCCGTCTAGTGTGGATATGCCCTGAGAGGCGTGAGAGTATCATCAAAGACCTCGCTTATATTCGACTCCCCGCTCCTCTCCAGACCCTCTCGAAGTGTGCACATACAGTCAAGGTTTGCATTTCTAATGAGTATTCTTACGGAAGTCCCAGCCTGCATTTGTGTTGCACATCCGATTAGTAATTGCGCACCTTGTAGCAGCTGCATTGTTACTTCCAATATCGTCGTTCCCACATGGGACAGAAATGACATCACCAGTTCCTTCAACTCTCACTGCTTTACGTTGTACGAACAGTTGCAATTCAAGTTGGCGAATCAGGGTAAGGGCTAAAAATCAAAAATTTTCAACTAGATCCTACTGTATGGGGAAACTAATTGGAATTTCCCAAAATTGTTCTTAGCTTTAATCTTACGACTGAGGAGAGACTAACAAGGGGCAATCCACATGTACATTTTGACCGACCTCTTGTTATTGGCACATTGTAAATATTGGGAATGTGTCCCAATGAAAATAACTTTCATCTCCTCATCTTCCCCACGTCGTGACCCAGTATGGCCTTCAATTCTACCATCCCCTTGTACAGCTCAGCGAACAATTACATTTTGTACGGAGGAGCTGATTGCATCATAATAATTATTATTGTCATTATTACTGTTATTAGTACTATCATTCCTAATATCAACCACCATGGCCCAGTCCCCTGCTATGCCAGTACAAAGCATGTATATTAGTGACAGAGAACATCGCGTAGCTGAGGCTGCGCATCCAACCTCTACTGCTTCTTTTATTCATGCTTTGCAAAGTTATCCTACGCACTGCGACGTACAACGAGCTAACGGCACGAACCTTGGCATCATACACATGCACAAATGCACGTATATATATACATACACACATAGACACCCACTAATGGAGACTCGGTAAATATAAATGGCCGTAGATAAAATTGTTTATCACCTTGCACTGCCTGAGCCTACTGACTGAGCGGGATAGCTGGGTAATGCACAGCATACATACTGGGATTGATAGGTAAGTGATGACGTTTAAATCACCTTTTGACGTTTATTTTGATTTCTATTATATTGGAAGCAATCAGTCTCCGTTGTAGACTTGTGCTGGGGTAGTTAACTGTGGAATGCTGAATGTGTGCTCGATGATAACTGAGAAGCAGGAGGAGAGTTGGAACAACAGCACAGCCTGTGCTTGTGTTTGTAAAGTGAGTATACACGGCTCAACTTCCCAGCATGAGCGTACTTATGGGGTGTCAAAAGCTAACCCTAGAGCCGCTGTATACTCCACGCTGAAGTTGCACATACGACAACCCCATAAGCAAGTTCATCATCCGACCATGTTTCCCGTTCGTACACGTAGTATGTACTTACCTCATGGTAAGCGTTATAGGTCTCATATGGAGAAACCCACATGCATATAACCATACTTCTCATAATGCCTTTTATCTGTACGCACTTAATGGAATGACTAGCTCCGTACAATATTTGCTCTATAACTTATTCATCCGGCCAAATAGTCGTATACTGCTTCGAGCCTGGTGGCGAGGGCAAACAGAAAGGAGTGCACAAAGTTAACACTCACGCTCACATACATACGCACCGCAAGAAACCATGAGAGAATATATACTCGCAGACTACTATGCACATGTGACTTTGTCTGCCTTTAAATTCCATTCCATTTTTCTCTTTAAATATACAATTACGATTTTTAAACCTCGCGGCAAGCTGGGGTTAGGGTTTCTGGTCTTTATACAACTCGCAAATCAGAATCTTGCCAACTATGAGCCGAGTGTACAAACGGGGTAGTGATTGCATGAAATAATAAGTGTGGCACCTACCCAGTGGATCTAATAAATAATGGCTGTGTTGCAGTAGCACAGTGAAAAATACCATAGCATAGTAGGCCAAGATGAAGTCATCAAATGGGATTAAATGTCTTCAGAGAATTTTCAAAAGTATATTTTCCTTCAGCCGCATCATGTTCATATATATCCTGTGCTACCACAGAATCTTTACGATTCACTTGTTCTTGTTCAACTCACTCTGGTTTACCGCAAATATCCCTTGGATTCCATTCTATACGAGCTCGTCCTAAGGTTGGTTCAGTGGGAAAATGGCATATAGGGCAAAATGGATAGTACAAACAGAACCTACATACACATATACAGGGCTGATTTTGTAAACGGAGTATTGTGCCGTTGAAGAGCCACGTGGGAGGAACGGGAACGTATGCACGGTAGTGTGTGCTTCTCCCAAAGCCTTATCGTATACTCTCCCCAGACGCTCATGCAGATACGAGAGATTTCCTACGACTGCGAGAATGTAAATATGAACTTACAAGCCCCTAGGATAATGGATAGGACTTCATATTCCATTTCTCCTGCGCCTTAGTTCGTATGAAGGAGAGAAATTTTGTTGCAAACTTGCAACAAATCATGACTGCTCATTGTCATTACCCTGCGCATACGGAGATTGGTACCACCTTTTAGATTTTTAAAATCAGCAATAATAACGGCGTACATTTCGCCCTTCGTTTTAGACTCTCATCATGATGATAAATTTGTTAAATAGTGGAAGATAGTCGTTCTAGTATCCCAAGAACCACAACCAACACTGACTTTCGAGGGTAAAAGGAGATATGTTCTTTATGTATTATATATTCATTCATATTATATATATATATATATTCATTTTATATTCATGTATACATAGTCTCGTCTTTGGTAGTGTCGTGAGAGTGGACCCCTACTCACTTTATTTTGTGAGAATGGGTCTCTGTGGTGAGAAGGGGTTGAAGGAATCTAAACGATTGACCCTCCAAGGCTAATAGGGTTTGAATCGAACCGCTTATAGCATCCTCGTCCAACTTATTATTACAGAAATGATGGGGAGACGCTGGTATTGTGCACCACACATATCCGCACACACGGCTCGTCAGTTTAAATGAGTAGGCATGCATACTTGCACATATATGCATGTGCGAGCGAGTAAGGCCTTCGTGGTGTGTTATTTTCCTTCTTTTAGCTATATTCAGCTATATTATACACTAATGCGACATATGGACTCTTCTTAGGGGAACTAGTAATACTCCTATGAAAAATCCTACATAAGATTTTTTCTCCTATTCTTTTTCCGCTACAAACGCATGCATGAATCCTGTACTCTGAGCATACATACTGTTTGCCCGCCTGCCACACTTAAGTAACTGATAATTTTATCAGTGCAGTTGGATGGCTGCTCGGCGATGCTGTGGTGAAGAAGGCTCTCTGCGGGATAGTAGTAAAACTCCGGTGCACTTGGAGTGTGTGGGGAAGAAAAATCATTATGGTCAACACTGGCTTCTTCCCCATGTGATCCCGTTGTTGGCTGGAATTAGACGTTTGGAGGGTTGAAAAGAGGCAGGAAATGCTGGTGTAATAATAAGTGCCATAGCTTTTCTACCACAAGGTCTCACTCAGTCGAGCTTCCGCGGCCCCGCCGTTCACAACATTGTACCATGTTAGACGAAGGTGCAGAGCCTATTGCGCCATTTTTGCCAACATAGATTCTTTGGTATATATGACATGCACGGGGCATATGGAGAGGAAATACTGGTGGAACAAGAAATGAACATTAGCACTGGCTGTGACCGTAAAAGAAGCAATTATTTGAGACCTATAACATTTAATGGTACCCTGCACTTGGAAAATATTTAATGTCTCCGCTCTTGCTCCCGATCTTTTCCTCCCTTTCTCTCTTCCCCTATATTCCATTCCTCATAACTTAGGAACCAATCACTTACTGATAGTCAAAACTAAACTTGGATATTATTATTCCACACGTTACGGAAGATAAATGTGAAACGTGGTGAGTAAGTAGCCCAGGAGCACGTGGATTGTCCTCTTCATACATATGCACACATGCTTCAATCTGTACAGATATATTCCCCAGACACACGCTCACACACTCTGGTCCTGTCATGCGAAAAAGCCTTTGAGTGTAGAGGAAACGTCAAAAACGTCATTTCAGCCTGCCCGCAAGTAGCTAGCACAATAGCCATAAATGTAAATTTCACAAGTCTCGTCTCCTGCTTCCAAGACTTATTACAGCTTTTAGCATCCGCACTTATCCGAGTCACTCGTGGCATGTTATAGTCATGTGGAGTGTATGCGTGTGTAGCGGTGTAGGCGCACCAGTCGTCACCGTCGTCATTCTCGCTTTTCAGGGAGTGTCTCTCGCTAACTCACTCTTCTTCCTCCCCGTCAGTGTAAGAATGTACATTATTGATCGGAAATTTATCCCTATATGTCTCTCTGCATTCCGCTCCACTGCTTCCATGGAGTGATGGACTGAGAGTCGTTGTGTGTATTACCTACCATTTGCAGTGTGAAGAACATGCTGCGGCCGTATTGGGTCGTCGTCGTCGTCGCCGTCATCGTCAGTCCTAATCCCTTTCCGCAGAAAATATGCGGTGTAATTGAACGATGGCGGGGTTTTCCGTCAAATTAGCCTAATGTACTTAAACCGTAACATCATAGGTCCTTTCAGGCTTATCCACAATATATTTCCCGCGGCAAGGTTTCATGTATACTGCCGCAAATCTTATACAGTTCATATCCATCTTCATCTCTTAGGAAGTCCCGTGAAGGCAGGTTTATTCCTTCCATCTTATGAGCACATAATGTATGACGCCTCCTTACTACCTGATTGTATCTCCTCGAGCTTTATCTGTGACACCTTAAGATACGGAGCTGTATGGCGCCGGTAGGAAGAGGCGGCAACAGGGTAATCCAACAAGCTGACCGGAGCAGTAGAACTAACAGAATTATGAACGTTCGTAGGTGGAGCTCCACGACCTTGGTGAGGATTTTTGCAAAGATTCTTATCATCTCCTATTGAAAAGTATCGGACTTTACGACTTACTACTCTCTTACTTTGTGAGCTCATATGTGTCCCCCGTATATTCAACCCCGGTTAGGTGTGTCTAGTGGGGAAAGTGGTGTTAATGGCCCCTAGTTCTGAACGATGGAATCAGGATAAAGGAGCCTTCCATACCAATTTGAACGCACGAATCGGCTCTGTCAGTGGGCTATATGATCAGCTGGATACGGGAACGGCGCTCAGCAACAAACAGTAGTTATAAAAATTTACCTAAAAAGAAAAAGAGTATGAGGGGGAAGGAGGGGAGGGGTTGGGAGGGTAACATTGGTGGTAAAAGTGGGTGAATTTACATGAGAGAAAAATCGGTTTCGTACATGCATGGCCTCCTTGCGTGCAATCAATATCGGCAACCGTTGTTGAACATAGGGAGTCAGACAGCAGACGCAGCATAAGTTGTATGAGTACCTTTCCCCTCTCACTGTATAGTAGTGATAGGCTGAGCTAATTGGGCCAGTGGGGTACAGTGAGTTGGGAAGTAGACCACACACATTGTTACGGTCGTCCTGTGGCATACGTTACAAAACCAGTGACGAAGATGCCGACATTTTCTACCACTGGTACATCCTCTCCTTGGTCACATGCTATCATCACTGATCAGATCCGAGCCAGTTCCTGAAAGTAAAAGCCAGAAGTCGCGTTCAATAAACTTGGTTTTCGCACACAAATTATTGCACATGTTTCTCCAACTGTAGCTTAGCAATCACCAGTTATGTATTATGATTTGCAAGACGTAGTAATCCCATCGTAAAGCAATCAATGGTGGTGGGACCAAGTTCATCCAAATACACAGTAACACGAAACCTAAGTAGTCGTAGACGACTTATCGTTTCCCCCATATGCACTCACTCTCTAGTGAACCATGAGCAGAAACTTTGAGTATGTCCTCGCGTAGTAGTTTTCGACGCTGTCATGTTGACTCTTAAGATAAAGGAAGGAATGAACCTCATCGCTGTTCGACCTCAAAAGTGTTTTGTTCAACAACTAGGGGTAGAGTGTACACAAATAGTAGTGTGGTTCCACTATGTCATTGACAGCTACATACTGCACTAACTACGACCCAATACAATGCAATGGAGAAGTGAAGAAAAGGTCGACTTTTCGGATCAAATTGGTTTGTAACGAACCTTCGTGTTATCTATCTTTCTAGCACTCACACACACATCATCATCATCATCTTATCCTGTGGGTCTGCATAACATTGCCCATTCACGTAGTAAAAAAAGGGCTGAGACACTAGACGGGCGGGTAGGATAGGGAAACCCAGGGAGAGAGAGAGAGAGAGAGAGAGAGAGAGAGAGAGACAGCCAGCACATTCATAGCCATGAACTGAGTAGGAAAATCTCTGGCTGGATTTATTCATGTAGGCGGCAGAAAGCTGAGCTACGGATGATTAAAGGGCACTGACGATCTTTTAAAGTTATGAAACGATGTCGACCAAGGAGGACGAACTATGCACGATGATGGTGAGGCAAAGTCCTTTGAAATTATTTTGTGGCTTGAGCTCCACTTCTACTACTACTTCACTCCACTGCAGCAGCCCTCGCTCAAATTACAGGAGCAAAACCTTTCGAGATGTATACTTTGAAGTTCATACTACCACCACCACTACTAATACTACGACGACGACTACTACTACTACTACTACTAACTTCTACTCACTGTACACACTAGCGGAGTATACGGTATATGTGGGGGCAAATAATAATTTTGTGCTTGGTTGTTACCCATGCTGAACTGACTGAGCGTATATGAAATGGCTGCCGTTTCACAAAAGAAACTTGGCCCATATGTACGCATCCAAATCGTATGCAGTACTAGCGAAAAGGGAAGATAGAAAGCGTGGGGCCATGTACAAGCGAGTACTATAGCAAGATCATGGGAAAGAGGCAAATGGAAAAGGACATAAAGCAAAAGCTGCCGAGGCTGACTGGGAATTAGTGTGCCTGGGTAGCGTACTTACTCCACTCTTAGTACACATGTACACGCATACACACATAGACATAGAGAGTGAGGAAGGAGAAGAAGCCTGGAGCGTAAAACCGGATTCGAATTGAGAATAATAAAGGCGAGGAATGTGATAAAAGTGGATAGATGGATGGATGGGTGAGTAAGGCCTTCGCTTGGGTGTAAGCATGTGTCGCGAACAGACACGCGTAAACATACATACACACACACTACACACGCAGACCCACGCACGGACAGAAACACACTGTATTTGGGAATATGATGAATGAGAATCTAATATGCACAGCCCCACAACACTGCGGTGTTACCCCTGTACAAAGAGCGAGAATAAAGGATTTTTACAAATCTTACCACACGTGTACATACTCACATCCACTCACAATCATCCAACACAGAATGTAATACACACAGGTGTATGCTACCTACCACTCAAAACACTTGGTCTTGCCTATGTAGTGGAGGTAGTGGGGACTTGTAACACATATGCACTATATCTACTGCGGACGAGACGGGGTGAGTCTATGTGTGCATACAGCAAAAACTCCAGACACTTAACGTATACACGTAGGAATTCCCGTAAAAGCACACACATCCACACACGGTCCACGTACAACATACCAAGAGGCACTGATGCTTGGACAGCTAAGCTGAGTCGACGCAAGCTCTCCTCATTTCGATCTCTAAAAGCTAAAACTGCATTGATTATTTCAGTTTAGGAACTTCATCGTTGCCTTCCAGGCATTTTTAAAAAATTAGCAACTCCCTTTCCTGAAACTCATTAGTGGTTCGGCTCGTAGCGTGTAACCTTATCCCAAGTGGTCGACAGGGACACATTTTCCTCCCCGTACGATACGAAAATGGAGGGCTGACTTAGACTCAATTGCGTATGGCGTCTTCACAGGAGCTATGTTAAAAGTTTGCCTAATGGGATGCCTATGGGAGCGTCGACAGCCCTGTTCATGTGCGTGGAATTATGCCAGTTGCTGTAACAGCCGCGTCAGGATACAGGTGTAACTCGTCCGTGCAGGGACATGATTGAGGAAAGATCTGCCTGTGCGATCATTCAGTGCCAACCATCGGAATATGTGTCGTTTCTAACGTTAGTATACGCAGCTCAATAAGTTGTGTCCATTATTACAAACATACACACACACACGGAGTCAAATACCTGTGGGTGAATGCAAAGTGTCTGCAGACATTGCAAGGTGGGCCGTTCGCGCAGAACACTATAACAAATGTCGCGTTTGTTTCGTCTGCATTCGCCAGAATGGTATGCAGCTCTGACTGCAAACGGAGTATAATTCGAGTATAATTCAAGTCGCACTTAAATTTTAATCATTTCGCTCCCTGCCACACAATTATTCCAAAGTTGCCTCGCTGTTGTCCTCAAAGCAGACCCCAGCTCACCGACCCTCGCAACTCACAACTCACTGCAGCTTTCTCTCTTATCACCAGTGTGACTGTTTTCTGGTTCATTTGTATTTTCTGCTCGAAAATATTATTATTCCCTTGCGCAACTATGAGCAGTAGGAGGAGCGGAGGACTAAAGTGGATATAACTCGTGAACACCGCAAAGCTGTCAGACTTCCAACAAGAAACTTGTATGCACCTGTAAAAGCCCATATGTTATGCAGAGCTACGGAGAGCGGCGGATGTAAAGCTCTGTCTCACGACATCAAAAGAATATAGCCACAGGACTGACCTTATTTCCAGCCTGGCAAAACTTTCAAGCATTCTCATCCTTTTGCTCTTACTACTGGTGCGCCTACTCCTTGGTGCTGCCGCCGCAGCATTCCTTAAACATCCTCAACATCCCACCTCGTCATGCGAAGTGAGAAGACGCAGCGGAATGAATAATGAAATACTCCTGTTTCAAACTCCTATAATTATCTGATGATTGGTTTCAGTCCCCATCCCTTTATAATTGACGGACCACATGTTAGTAGTCCCTCCATCATAAAGAATTATATTTGTTGCATGATGATAGATAGCACTATCGGGGAAGTCGCTTGCACTCTTCTTTCCACGGAGGTATGCTAGAAATTGATCAATTAATTTCCACGGGCTTGAAGCGGGAGTTGGGTAATCATGCATTTGGGAGGTGATGAGAAATCCTACAAAGTTATTCGACCCCTCAATCCACCAGCCTTAGGACTCACACTTCAAGGCACTTTGCGCAGAGGTACGAATTCGTATTGGACTAGGGCATGGTCCCTTTGCATAATTGTACCGTGGGGTGGTCGGTATTATCACGAATACTCGGAACTGAACTTTGTGCTGTACACATGTGATAGATTAAGTGGGGAAGTGGAACTAGCCATTTACATTCAAAAACAACATCGCCGTAGTGGAGGATCGGAGATGGAAGTGTGGCTGAACATAGTTCTCCCATGTGTGCGCTGACTGGCCCTCACAGACTCGGTCGGTGAGGAGTCGAAAAATCAGACGGAAAAAATACGTATATGCGTAATAAAAAAGTCCTCCGCCACATGGAATTCTCTCCGTTCAGAGTCGGAAAATATTTGAGCTCTTTTTCAGTCAAACTTTCCTACTATAACTATTCCACAGTATGATTCTCTCTTCCTCGCTTCCCCTTAATTTAGACGTCCGGAGCACACTGAGGGGCTTCAACCCTTCCTCCGAACAATGCTTAAATTTCTCCTAGATTTTCCGTACTGTGTCTTCACAGCATCAGAAGATCTTTCATGGTTACATTAAGACATTTTTGTTGGAACTGTAGGTTTAACTTCCTGCCTCCCATAGCTGTTTTTCCTCGTGTGCGTCTGTAGAATATCGCCATTCCTGTTATACATATAACAACAGCTGTGGGCTTCATGCGCGTGTTATATATGTGCTGTGGGCACGGGCACAGAGCTCGGAGGACCGACCGGGGAAGCAGGAGAGTAACCCTTCTAACTGGTTGATGCATAGTGAGCCATATAATTGTGGCTACTAGGGAAACAGAAGCTTGTAACAGCACAGTGGCTGCGATGGCTGTGATAGTGGTAGGAATATTTGTAACAGACCCTTCTTTTCAACTTGGACTTCATATACCCAAACAGACTCTTCCCCTGCTCCTCCCAGAGACCCTCTAATACAAGGCATTTCCAGCCTAAAACAAACTAAGTATGCATGATTACGCATGCAGAGTGGAGAGGAGAAACAGAAATTGGCATGTTAGTAAACTGGTGAGCAGCCGACAAAATTCATCCTGGGAAACTTCCACCCATTATTACACATAGATCTTTGTCCATTCGCCCTTGGAACAGAAGGTATACATACTGCATAATAAAAACTCGCGGGTGCAAACAGAAAAACTTTCCCGAGGTTCATTCATTCCCAATGAATGTCTACTTATTCGCTCCAGTGTACCTTGTTCACACGGAAATTATAACCTGAGAGAAGGGTATGCCAATGTAATGTATAGCCAGACGGAGAAGTACACCTTATGTACAAAAAGTTCAACACCTCCTGTACCATGCCTTGAATCCTCCCAAGATTATTGTACGGTTAAACATACCATAAACTACGCAACCACTATAATGGGTTTCAGGCTAACGGTAATTTCAAGAAATATGCAGTTTTCCAAAATATCCAATCCTGAACACCCCAGTCTACAATTTTCCACAAGCCACTGTCAGTCCTTAACTTGTGAAGATCACATAGATCAGCAGGTGTCATACAGATAAAGAATATTTCGACCTTTCGACATTTCAACTCACGGTTACAATGACATTAGAGCCAAAAATTCTTGTGTTAGGATTCTCTTCTTGTTTGTTATACAAGATAAAAACTGTTGCATTCAAACTGATTGACGTGCAAATTGCGTGTGCGGAACTGGTGCGTGTTTGGATGCCTTTATGTGAGGAGAAAAAGTTATGAGCCAAAGTTGAGGATACGGCTTGGAGGAATTACCTTTCAAAGCTCGTTTCGAGATAATCAGCCCCTTGCTGCAATGCATAACGTACACACAAGGAGTTGATTGACTAGCTGCCTGAGTGAGTGAGAGAGTGAGGCCATGTGTAGCCATGATTGATCGAAATTTACCTTGAAACGCATCTGGGCAAATTAAATGGCAAACTTCCCGTCCAAAGTGCACACACACACGGCATATGAACTTCCACACATGCACTCACCAAGATTTCCGCACACATATTCATAGCACATGTGTGATGGATCGTGTCCAGGGTCATCCTTACCCGTCAGATTCAAATGTTTTAACTCTATCGAAGGCACAGCCTTACTTTGACTTTGGAAAGACAGAAGGAGGTAGCCCATTATATGAGTATGGGGAGGGTTTGCGGGTCCATAAGAAAAACTGATTGGACGATAGAGAAGAAGAAAAGAAGAGAGAGAGAGTGAGATAGAGGAAAAAATGATGGAAAAATGGAAGGACTTGGGATGGCGTTATGTAGCCTGGTGAAGGGAGATATTTGAGAAAATCGATTTATCGGGAAGACAAGGAAGAAACAGCCATAATATGCCAGCTTGATGCCTTTGTTTCCCTTAACAATTCCGCCTTTCACCCCTCCTTTTCATGCTCTTGCTTGGTGTTCAACTTGTCTGCTTTGTGAGAGATATAGTGGCGTACTCGGTGTGTGGGTATATAGTGGGAGCGCACAGTGGGAGAAAATGTATACAACGTGTGTTCTCAGTGGCCGAAGTGGAGTGTACATGTGTATATGTGTTTGTGTGAGACTCCGTCTACAGTACTACTTGGAAGCACATTCTAAGGTTTCAGTCACATTTACAGGGTATTTCCCCCCATTTTTATCCGCATTGCCACCCTATACTACAAGTACATATGCCACCGTCGTCACGGTAGGAGCAGGTCTGTTGCAGGAGGGGAGAGCAATTTTCAATTTTCTTACGACTATCATTTTTCCACACTGAATACATTTCCGTTAGGAATAGAAACAACCCCCCTCCTTATCGCTGCGAGTAAGGAAATTCTACCCTGCGTAAAAACTACAAACTAAGGCTCACACAGCATGTGTACCCTCTCACATTTTGATTTTCTACATTATGTAATTGCGGTCGCCGCCAAATGGCATCACCAACTTGAGCCAATAGGTTCCCATTTGGATGCCACCGTACACACACATACTCCCATCTCTAACACCAAAAGTCTCTGTATATGCTCTGCGACATACAGGCTAACAGTCTCGTCGCTTGCCCTTTACACATTAGATTCCATTTGGCAAGGGCTGCTACTACAATGGTGGATGTCTTTGTGAGTTCGTGTATGTGTGTGTATC
>WJFA01000254.1:0-48538 GCA_009870155.1 Pseudobourletiella spinata | reverse complement strand
GCTTTGCAAGAGGTAATATTTATGGATAAGCTCTGCGCTCCATAGGGTGTCGGCGCTGTGCGCCATTGGCATGTGGGAAGTGTCCCTTGTTAGTTTCATACCTTTTGAGAGGGGCAGCGGGAGCGGTGGTGGTGAAACTGTTTGACCTCCATGAATGGAGGGCCTCTTATCCGAAACGGGCGGGGGTCGCCATGGTTACGTTCTATCGAGCTCATCGCTTCACTACTTAAAAAAGTGGGATGACGAAATGGTGCTTAAAATCTCTTTGATGTTGCTGCTGTGGAGGACCGAAGAAAAAAGTGGCACGGGCTCTTTCTATGCACCAACTCCCAAAAGTTGGGACATTATTGTCGCTTTTGAAAACAAACCCATTGTCTCGCCCTCGCCCTCCACACAACAGAGTTGGAGCGGAAAGTTGTTCATCATGTAATCTACAAGAGTTTCAAATCTGCAAGTAGGGGAAGCATGGTAAATCTTTGAAGTTTCTTCCGGAATGACTCAGTGCCAGCAGACTATTCTGATGAGAGTTGGTTCTGTGGTCCTCCGCCCCTACCTTCACACATATAAATTCAAGCACACACACACACACACACACACACCATAAATTTAAATTTTTTTCTGCTATTGTTTTTCAGTTTGAAACGAGGATGTAGTAGTAGGGATGCTGGTTGGTACGAGATACGTCGTTATTCTTTTGCCTACTTTTATGAGTCTCACAGCCTAACTTGAAACAGCAGTAACATGTATTCCACGCTGCTTTGTCTAAATAGCGCTGGTTGTGAAATTATGATGGAATTATTTTGGTTACGATCATGGAAATTCAGTGCATCTCACCCTTGGGGGTAGTGGGATCCCGTTGAAAAGGAAAACACTCTGGCTGCTGCGCATGTGTGGATGAGGATCAGAATAGGAAGGAGGTGAGGACCCTGTGGCACTCACACATTTATATAGTCATCTCACACATGCATGTGTGCAGACTGAAGAGCCCGTAGACTGGAGTTGGAAGAGGTTTTTCTGCGTGGGTAGAGCCAGTTGGTATCATAATTGAACGTACTCCAACAGAGGTGAGTACAAAAGTACTTAAAATGGCATGGAAATCTATCTAGCTCCAGGCATCCTCAGAACACCCACCGTCTCGCACGCATGTACACATAATACAGCTCAGGACACACGCATGCCAACACATACATACAGGCTTCTATCCCCCCATTCATTCCCCAGTCATGTTCCCGGGGAAAGCGTGAGGGAGATGTAAGTAGGTCATCCTCGAACGGTGTCTCTGTGAGAAGGAGCCGTTCAAGGGAGACTCCACGGCTACCACCGCTCCTATCGTGCCTGTCGGAGATACAGTGAGACAGGAGGCTATTGTAGATATATGTATGTGATGCGGAGGAAATGGAGCAGTGCTCTACTGGCCTAATAAACGGGAACTATTCTACCCATCCCTCTAACTTCACAGCAGAGCAGAGCAGAGGCCCAATTGCATTTTGTGAGCCCGAGCCGACCCATATTTCCAACATGTATCCATTCCCGCCCAATCCCACAAGTGGTCCATGGGAACTCGTTGATATCATCTACATATATTGTTCTTAAATGTACATGCTGGGCGGATCAACCGCAAATATAGGTGCGAGATTTTTTTGATCTTCTGGATCAGCCCCCCGGAAGATATAACGTGGATGCCCCAACAGATGCCATCCTGCACTAATATCGACATGTTTTAGCGTCTATTTTAAAGAAATCGAGTGCACTCATCGTGAGAGCATGCCTAGTTGCACCAAAAAGTTGTTGCTTAAAACCCAAATTAATGCCACACATGGTTATATGATGCTGAAGAAGTGGGAGACTACTTCCTGGTGCGGCTTTAAACCAATCTTCTTTATCGGTCTGGCCCCACTGTGAGCACCCGAAGCCCATGGAACAAATTAATGCTCGTACAGGCCCGCTCATGAGATCAAGATTTCAATGTCCACAACACCCACATCAATTTCAGCAGATGCCGGAGCCCGTGGAAAGCTTGGGCTGGGCCCAAGCCCACGGCAGGCCACCCCATTGGGCCTCTGCTCTGATACGCAGGCTTGAGTCATCCGCAGTGTCCAGCTCCTCATAGTCCCGAGGCACACCCCCTCTCCCTTGTCTGAACGAGTTTACATCCCCGCTCAGTTCGTCCAATATCCAGTGAGGATGCGTTTTGCATGGCTATGAGCGTCTTCATAACCTCCTGGTCCCACTCGGTCCGGAAAACATATCCTCTCCTCCTCTTGAGCCCAAATCAGGTCGTCCCAGGCCCGACCAATCTTTCCAGATACTGATGAGACTGTTGCAAGTCACCGTATGAGAACCACGAGGGAATCTATGATGAGTATATACAAATACTTGAGCCACAAGACCAGGGAACTACTTTTCTTCACCATGCAACACTTGACAACTGTGAGAGAAAGTGAAAGGGTAATCTAATAGGCTTGAAGTTGGACGATCGGCTTGAAATTCAAATGCTCCTGGGATACTTTCCTCTAAGTTTGTCGCTTTTCTGAGAGTCCACTTTCGAGCTCCTCCATCAGTTGGGGAAAATCAACTCTTCTTTCAAGGTAGAAAACCAAAAGTCGAACGGGCAAAAGCTTTCGATTGTGCCACATTCATTGTCCTACGTTAGGGCGTTCGGGCACGAGAGGAATTATAAATGTGACATATCATTTTGGGACACCCTGTAGAATGCTTGCGGAAACTGCTTTCAAATGTTTCCACATGGCTTACGGAGGAGGCATTAGACCAATGGCGTTGCCCGTGATATAATCCCCAGTGATACTTAAGTTTTTATAAGCTTGGTTGATGCAATTAGGACTTTCGCTTTTAAATATTTTATGCATATTACGAGAGAATTACCAGTATATTATTTTACGAGGATAAGTACATGATCGTAGTTTTAAAGCGCAGATTGGGTACAGTAAAGGTGTAGGTTTCATGGATTCACCTCCAGAGCGCTGTATCACGTGGTCGTCATGGCTGGACGATCTCCAGGGTCAACATTACTTTTTTAGCACCCTAAGGTTCACACTCTTACCAACAATTGACAATATTTTATTTTAGTCACACCAAAATTGAGGCAAACAAGTCAAATTATAATTTAAAGTAAAAACTGTGTCATGGATGCCTCAAATGTATCAGGTAGCGCATCCTTTGTACGGAAAGCAGCATGTGCTCCGCCTTGAGACTCTAACATATTATTACTGATATTTGATACCACCGAAACCGAATAAACTCAACAAATCTTTATTGTAGTGATATCCCAACGTAAGATCAGCTATGCCCAATTTTTTGGGTCGTTTACAATGGAAAAACGTGAGGGTTCCTTAGTTCCTTTATATCAAGTTGATCAACTCAGTTCAATCTCTACAATTCCATTTCATATCAAAAATAAAAATAAGGGTTTGGTGCATTTGCATGCCCTGGTGGATCATCCAAGAATATGAGTTGACTAAAAATTAATCAGCTTCTATTTTATTTCTATATTTTGAGGCGTAATACCTCCCAAGGAAGCGCTTGCTGCGCATGTAATGCCTTGTGGTGGAGTGGCATGGACAGAGATTTCCCCTCTGACTTTTGATGAATCGTAGGCGGTGCTCAACGTAGGAGCATCACGGAATCCATTAGAGTCGTAATCTCAGAACGCAGAGGGCTGAAAGGCCTTGGACGTCATAGATACGCGGACATTTATGATTTCCTTTTGAATTTCACATGATGTTCACTGCACGTGCGGATGCATTACAAGCACAGTAATGATACAGCTCAGAATCCGCCACCATGGCGGTGGAGATAAACATGGAGGAATGGCGAGGCGCTGCCGACGGAGTGAACTCAAAGTTGTACAGCTCGGGCGCTGTGCCTTGAAAAATGATGTTTGTGCAAGGAGCCAGTTGACGGGCGTAATGAATGAAAATCTCTTCTTGTCTTTCAGGTCGTACTCGTCTTCAAGCTCAGTATTGCTTCACTGGTGATATACTTTATTGACGCTTCAGCGTAAGTTGGGATTTTCGTACTCTAAAATGGATTTATAGTGAAAAATTGATATTATAGTAATCGGTGGGGCATGCGGCGGGAGATAGTGTGAGTGAAGTGAGAATCCAAAATAAGAATTTTTTTTTACTACTTTTCAGTGTGGGAGTTGAAAAATGTCAAGAATGGAGTAGCAACACAACGCAACAGATCGATTTGGCATTCAACATATTTTTCATGGTCTACTTTTTCATTAGGGTATGTCGAGACTTATGAGCATTTCAGTGTGAAGCCCTGTGTCTGGCTCATATATGCCTTGATCTGACTAAATCATTAATGCTATAAACCTATTTCTCTTTTTTTCTCCTCATTCTCCTCTGGGATCACACAATGGGACAACATGTTTTGTGACGGGAAATTTGCCCAACTACTAACAACCACCGCTGGATCCGGAATGACTTGTACTCTGTGCACTGATGGAATGGGATTTTGTGGGACTTGAAAAATGTCCCCTATTTTCGGACACTGATGAACCCAACGGATGGGATCATCAGTTTATAGCAGCATCAGACAAATTATGGTTTATGTTGGAGATGTACTCCTTCGTGGACTATTTCACGATCCCTCCGTCCTTCGTGTCGATCTACCTGGATCGAACTTGGATCGGGCTTCGGTTCCTGCGAGCCCTCCGGCTCATGACTGTTCCCGATATTCTCCAATATCTTAACGTTCTCAAGACATCTAGCTCAATCCGTTTGGCTCAGCTTGTATCAATCTTCATTTCAGTATGGCTCACAGCCGCAGGCATTATTCACCTGGTAAGTCATCATTATTGTTTCCATGCACCCTACACGGAGGGTACGAGAAAATTGTTGCAACCCAGCTCCGATCGTGGATTTTTAGCATCCATAGGTTCATAGGCGATGTGGAATACCAATAGTGTGGAAAATCATATGCAGAGAATATATAATAGGGAGTTAGCGCAGGCCCTTCGTAGCGTAAGGAGTCTCAATGTTAAATAAACGGCGAGTCCTTACGCCACGTCGAAAAAACAACGCGACGGAGGGTCTGCGCTAACTTCCTAATGTACACAGAGCGTTACCATATTCTGTTGCACGGGACTAAAAGACATATCGACTCAAACAACTTTTAGTGCTGCAATGATCGATGTTAGAAAAGCATTTTATGTAGCTGGTGAGCCAGTTTGTTCTTGGTGGAATAAATTGTTCGGCATACGTTTTGAAAGGGTCACCAATCACCACCGCACCGGTTACTGCAAATAGTTAATAGCTGTGCGGAAGAAGTTATATTACTATTGCTACTATTTTGCATACTTAAATACTTTGTCTCCTTATGTTGACATTTTGAGTTTGATAAACCAACAGAAATTTCACAATTTTTTTCCACACTTTGAGCTAGTTATCAATAATGGCAGAGCTACTTTCCCAATCTTTGTTGTTGACTTTTGCAAATGTTTGCTGACCTCCTGAAGAGTAAAGAAATGTTAGTCCACACTAGTCTCAATTAAAAATCATGGTGGAGGCGTGCTGAAATCAATAATCCTGTGTTCCCTTATTTCTGCCTTACGTAAATTTAAAAACAAAAATTGTTTTAATGCGATGTTGAAGCCTACCAAGCTTATCACTGCAGTAGCAACGGAGGGACCACTTGCAACAAGCAGTTTATTCCGCTATTTTTCACACGCCGTTTTTGTTCATCTGGCTGTAGTTTGCCCGGTTCTCCTATATAAATATCCAACAACATCAATCTAATTGCAAAATATAGCTCTCGAATTTAGAAATCCCGCAACTTTTGTACATACCATAATCTCGTATGGATGCAACTGTTATTGTACTACTTGTTTTTAAAAGCTCATAGAATTTTAATTGATGACATAATCCAAAATCAGCGCAACCGTGAGCAGTTACATCCACTGAAATTGGAAGAAGCCGTAAACGTGGGTCGCTTAGGATTATGCGTGTAAAGTCGAGCAGGACTGGGGTTTAAAGAGGTGATGGCATTGAACCAGAGAGACTCAAAATTCGATTAGGCCACTGGATCGCATATTAGTGCTATCTATTCGAGACGTCTGACACAATGGCTGCGTGAAACTTGTACTTGAAAAAAAAAGAACTTACACGTGACTAAATGGTCCATGAGACGTTCAGGATGTTGTTACCTCTCTGTGAATTTCAGCTGGAGAATTCAGGTGATCCTCTGGACTTCAAGAATCCTAACAAGATGTCATATTGGACCTGTGTGTACTTTCTTATCGTTACCATGTCGACTGTGGGCTACGGTGATGTGTACTGCAAAACGTCGCTCGGCCGAACATTCCTCGTTTTCTTTCTGCTCGTCGGCTTGGTGAGATGCCTATTTCTTTTAAATAGTTTTCTATCAATTATAATTTTCTTTATTGTCACACTATATCCTTCAATTAGAGCTAGCATCTCTAAATCGTCTGGCAGTTCCAGAAAGTTCCCTCATATCTGAATCGCTTTCAAATGAAAGTGATGATTGGAGGTGCTAAAGGATTAGAAAGCTATGAGAGGGATAAAAGGTGCTACTTATCAGTGCGTGATCTTCAAGATAACTTAGTTGATTTAAACCAAGTGTTTACTGCTTCATTTCTCTATTACCACCTCTTCCACACTACGTTTTCGCCCCGAAATCATTCAACGCCGTTTTGAGTCGTGTTAAACTCACGCTTCTCAATAATGTTCGATCCAAATATTGCCGTTCTTCAATGGCATCAAAAAAATTCCAACGGGGGATTAATTTTTTCCACGTACTTGCTCTATGATATGAATTTGAAAAAACACTCAAAATCGTCTCAATACATATAAATATCTCAAAATGCAAAAACATATGATCAGTCCTTTCCTTTATGAATTTCCAAAGGGTGGGGAATACCGAGCGTGCCTCCCACTTTGAACGCGAGGTATCTCCTCCTTGTAAACTGAAAACTTAAAAGATTTTGAAATTTACAAAAAGTGTTCTATGAGAAAAAAAAACAACTACGCTACACCGTTGCGTGATTCAAGGGGCGAAAAATATGTGGTCAAGCGGTGAGTGAAAATGTAAAGTGCTTCTCCAGGGGTGACGTAGGAAGTAATCTTCGAAAATAAGCTACTCGTGTAAGATAGGCGAAGATATACTAGGAGAAACGAAAAGCGCGTTAAGATTAAGGTAAGGGATCCGAGTTATAGGAGCCGTGCATAGGTATACGCATTCCAGCATAACAAGAAGTCAAATTGTTTATACCGACTTGCTATGCGGACTGGGTGTGGGAGGCTGTAGATCTTTTAGTTTACTTATCTCTGAATACATAAAAAGCACTGTAATTAACGTAACTCCGGAAAAAAGTACAGTATTATTACTATGCTGCAATTATATCGTAACCCCGTAGCTTGAATCTACAGCTTTGTCTCGATTTCACTAGTATTACATATAATGTGGTGACGGTCGTTCCACCAATAGTTCTGTACCATATAGTTTAATATGTACCAATTGTCAGTGTGACTCTGTCGAACCCCCTGAAGGATACCTCTGTAGCTAGCTGAAAGATCTGATAAAACTCAAAATAGGTATGTCACTCGTGATGGACATCGTAAATTCTCGATTAATGATCGCTCACGAGCACACCAACAGACAGCATGTAAAGACTATTCTTAATCTTTGTCGGAACAGCAGAAGCCAAGGTTTCTATTTGAGCATTTACGGTTATGGAGGTAATGCTGTTCTCTGTGAGATACAACTCGCAGAGTCGTAAAAGGGGATTTGATGGGAGGCAGGAAGGTAGTTGAAGAAAGAACAAGACTCGAGATGATTTTGGAGGTGATCTTAGGAGGGATTCAACCTTTCCGACTACGGCGCAGATATCTCATAGCTACGATGTACGAGCACATTTAATGTCTAATTTTTGAACCTTCCTCACCACAGTAAAAATATAGATGGGGAAACTAACATTTTATTTTTGGTCTCCTCGTCGGAGTCGCATCAAGGGTCCCGAGTCCTGAAAGTATATGAATGAGCCCACTACATGCACTAGTCGTAGGTGTGCAGAGCTAAGGGAGTGTACCATTATCCCTTGACATAGTCCATAAATATGCAAAGATACTTTAGATATATATTTTCAGTTCCACATAGTGGAAAACATTCGTATACAAAACTTGCACTGAATTCAGCCAACCAGACGTTCAGAGATCAATGAAAAGTTTTGCTCAAGAGAAATTTTAATACTCAAATAAAACGTAATGTGGGTAAGAATGAGTCAAAATGGCATGTGCACCTCATGAAATTTCACATTTTTTTATTTTCTTACTTCAGCATTTACTACATACATGCGTATATCTAGTTTCTCGTCTTGTCATCTTACAAGTTGACTCTTAACCTTTGCCTATAATGTACATATATTCCCCCTTTTTATTCGCCTCTGACTAGACATTTCATTTTATCTTTTCCCTCCCCTTGTGTCCCCACAACTTTTTGTATAATTAGTATCTCATGACGTCAGCTCTTTTGATATCTGTGCGTACACATTGGGAAAATATCGTCTGGAACCATGTAGTATGAGAACATGGAGAATATGGAGCCCCATATCGGGGGCTCCATGTAACGTACCTGGGACTTCACGAACAAGCCGGGATCTTTTTTACCGTTCGACCTGCGCCCAGGATGACATCCTCACGTCATTTGGGTGTGGAGCGGCGTAATGACCATGAATGCTGGTCTCATATCCCTTTTTATTTTATCCTGTTCGGCTTTTATTTCGTAGAATTCCTCGTAGGTAACAGTATCATTGATGCAGTTACGGTCACACATACACACACACACACACAAATTTTTGCACTCAAGTCATAGGCCAGTTTACACGGGAAATGCTAAAAGACATAGTTACATTACTTTTGAAATACTTAGGGATCCAAATAGTATAACAACATCACCTTCTCGACAGAATATGCCAAATACTCACGGCAAATGATTTACTGGACTGGAAGACTGAACACGATATGTGCACAAAGTAAGAAGTTGTAGGGCTAACAGGCGAATTATCTATAGAGTTTAGAGCTGGAGGGCGACGATATTTGCAATTAATATTTCTACACAGACATTACTTTTAAGGTCCCAATCACAAAAAATCTCCCTTGCAAATTTGGGTCAAGCTAAGCACTGCTGGGGTATGTAGTTCTGAAAAGTGGGATACGGTACTGGCCACCACAGCTGTTACAGTACTGAAGTACTACCGCGGAGAAAGTGCAGAGATGAGTTATATGGCCAGGGCTGTATCAACCGCAGTAGTAGGTGTTGGTAATCAGTGGCACCATATTTCGGATCCATGTTTCGATGTTGGATGACGAAACCGCTTGAAAATCTCTGATGTGGTAGTATTTGTATCTTAAATTATACATAGGTTTAGCCAAGGTTTTTCAATAGTTTGGTTACTGCTACGTGCACTAATGGTGCAAAAATATTAGTGTTTTAGAAAACCTTACCAACTTGACGGATGATGAAGTTGGGAGTTACTTAGTGGAATCCCACAGAACGTGTCGCTAGTGGTTTAAAGCGAAATTTTCGTTGGCATGTGATCACATCAAGTCTGAAAGTATGGAGACAATAATAGATTAAGGAATTAGGTGGAGTGAATATCTTGAGACAAATAAATTTGGAGCATTCAAGTACTGAGATTTCGCGGGAACGTTCCTATAGAATTTGCTTAGTTGATACTGTTATGATTCAACTTCTAATCTGTAACTGAATTGAATGTACGGAAAAGGCGGTATTTGCCAGTTGGATTCCCGAAATCACGGAAATTGTTGGGAATCGACCCAAGTATGGTGGGCACTTATCTAAAACACCCGGAAGGAGGTACAGTTCTTCAATGATATTTAATATCTAGTCAGCTATGTACCTTAGCCGCTGAGAAACAATGTCAGTCATATATTTTATACATACATATGCGACTCAAATGATATCCATGATTCAAATATTCTCACCCTTTTGAGCATCAAATATACTTCTAAATGAGCACATTCTACTATTTGCCCCCCCCTCTGGTTTCCCTCGTAATAGCTAACTGTATTCGTGTTGGTAGTTGCACTTACTACTACTTTAGACCAAGAAGGGCAAAAATACTCTCACATTTAAGTACAATATTTTTTCCTTGCGGATCGTAAACACTATCGCTGGGCTATATTCTCTTATATTTACTCGACAGCAATATCTATATCCTATACCTAGCAGTAGCCCAACTTTGACTTTTACTGCTTCCCCAACATAACTATTATATACTCGATTGACAATTGTGAACCCAATTTGACTCCAATAATTTAGCTCTTATGATCCTCCACTTTGAAACTCTCACTATTGCCTCTGCAAAGTAGCATAGTCTTAGATCCCGTAGTAATTCCTAGCACTGTTATGTCCATAAATTGACCATAGAAGTAGATATGTTATGGATATTATATATACGGAATTTCTTAGTTATTCCTTTTTAGCAGCACGTACGACTGCATTGATTTTTTCAGATATTATGATTATACGACTTATATATTACATGCTAAGACCGTGTTATTTGTCTTTTTCCCGCCTACATATACATACTTTATTAACTATTAGCGCATATTATAGATACTACTGCAGTTTGAAAATCTCTCACAATGACATTACATTTATATCACTACTGTAATGGCTGCATCTCTAGGTCGAGACGAGTGTGTATATAGATGGCTGGTCGGCTTAGGGTTCAAACACACTACTTTAACCTAAAACACAACGACAGATAGCAACCGAATGAGTTGAACTTGCACAGTCTTCCATAGCTGCAGACAAACGTTTCAGCGCCAGCAATATCGACCAAGACTTGTTCGAGTGGCAGATGCGAACCAAGAAGTATGCGATCTCCGTCACTTAGAAAAAGTCAAAACCAGAGAACTCCCCGTTAAGATGGGTTTCACATGATTCGCACGAGTGAAGGCACTGCAGTATTTATAGCGTGGATGACTTGAGTCCAGCGTGTTGATTTATGTGATGAGCGCAACAGGAATATGGTGAAGTATGAATTTCTCGACATGTGTTGGCGCTGCCGGGACATGCATAGTACTTTCACTGGTTGAACGGGTGAAGTTGCAATGTGCAGGAACGTTGAAGTGCATCAGTGACGATTTCGACCTGGCTCTTGACTTGATTTTACGAAAGCTACAAATCTTAGACTATGAAAGATGGCATGCGTTCCCTTGAACTTAGTTTTGCTCCCTATGGAATATAACTGTAAAAAGTCGTGCAAAATGGAGTGTTACACTTGAACTTCCTAAGTCCGCCCTTCCCTCTCTCAGACTACTGTTCTGTGAGTTTGAAAACGGATTGGATCACTCTCACATTCCGCCGTAGTATTTAATTGAAGTGCACAGAATACTGGACAAGCTGTTTGCTAGCAAATAGCGTCTATATTTATGATCTGGCACATGAAGAATTATGGCAAGTGATACATTTCCCGGCACCAGTGTATACTTTTTTGCTGCTCTAATTAAGTACATTTATCTTCACTATAGTACGTTGATCAAACCAGTATATATATATATACTTCTATATATATATAAATAAATATTAGCTAGAAAAGTAGTGCATGGAAATGCATGGAAGATAATCACTCTTGACAAATAAAAGTTTAATTTTCAAATTATTTTCTCTTTTTCATTTTGGTCATATTAAAGTTCCTAATAGGTTTTACTTGTTATTCAGTTTTATTTTCATGAATATATCAACATGGATTTCTTTTTACTAAACTACTACTACTACTACTACTACACATGAAGCCATACCAGCCTGATACTTTTCCTCCCCCCATAGGAAGGTTCTCTACTGCTTGTAGGAAGGGGTTGAGGAAAAGAGAATACCAATTGAAAAACATTATATTTGCACAAACATCAAAATGGTTCTCATCTCTATCAGACTATGAAGCTGTAAACAAGCTTCATTCTGTTGGTTTTTTAAACTTTATTTTCGTTATCGGACAGCTCTGCCAGCGCTATGCCATTTTGAGTCAACAAGTTGGTTCGTATTAAATGTACCAATGTATCACTCGGTTGGGCACACAACTTAGAATAATTAACTGGAGCTTTCCCATTTTCTTCTTTCTGTTGTCTCTATTTGGCACATGAGCTGAATGAATTTCCCATCGACCTCAAGTTCATCAGTGATGTTTCCATTCTCCTAATGTGATCCATTTGTCCGTTCCAGTAATGACAAAACGTCCTATTAAAACTCTGTTTGGCTGACTTCTGGCAGCGCGAAATACGAACACATCCAAAATTATATCTTAGATCTTTATTACCAAGGTACGATCCAATGGGAGGACTAATTAATTGCTAGAGAACCATTAGAGTCTATTTGCACCAATATATACTTCAACGATATGACAGAGTTTGCACCAGTAACCGTAAGTTAATAGCAGTGTCCGCCGAATGCCCAATTGTTTTTCGTAAACATTTACATTTGTGACGGAGTATTGCGCACGTTTACTTATGATCACTATAAGTTGAGTGACGAGCACTTTACTTGCTGTAACCGATATGAGGAAAACTGAAAATGGTTATCAACTTGTTGGGCTTTCCAGCCTTGCTTCTCACTTGTGAATATATAAGATTTAACATTAGAAATAAAAACTAAAGAACTGTGGTATTTGAGCTCAGTAGAGGGAGCTGAGCTGAGCATTGCATCCAGTGATGCCATGCGTAGCTAGTTTCTTCAGGGGAAAGGAAACAAGGTGATTCGGCGGGCATTTGCATCTGCGGTCCAAAGGTTCGGGTACATCATGAGTAACTTCAGCAGCTTAAATGGGAAGAACCTATAAATGGTGCGTATAGTTGGGAAAATATCGTCGCTGACTAAAATTATGTTATAGTCATTCCTTTTTGTTTTTTCCTCGATATTCCAAAATGTTTTCCGGAAGGATAAAACACAACAACGATTGTCTTGTGGAACTTGTAGGCCATATTTGCCAGTTGCATTCCGGAAATCATAGATTTAATCGGCACTAGGCCGAAGTACGGTGGCACCCTCAAAAACGAGCGAGGACGAAGGTCAGAACATCACTTTATTTTCATTATTCTATAGAATATATTTTTATATTCCTGTATTAATGTCAATGTTACTTTACTACGTTACTCGGACAACCGTTTTGCGAAATGAGTAACAACAAACAAAAACAACCACCCAAATCAGTTCATTTTGCAGTACCATCTAGTGTTGTAAATCTAAGTAAAACAGTGACACAATGAAACACACACACACACACACAAGTGAGCTTACGTTATTGTACCGAAACGGTTCTGTCTCTACCGTTCAATGGGTTTTACTCCGAATTTCCGTTTCAATGTTTTACATATGGTTAAATTTTTGTTTAATCTTGAGTTTTAAATTTTTGTCCTCAGTTTTAATTTTGACAGACTTGATCACGGAACCACGGAATGTTTGAGCATGAGAGATGTGCGTAGGTATATATTTTGACGTACATGATGATGAAGTATATTAGTACTCGACGTAAATCGTGTCTTGACTGACAATGCTAAAAACAACTACTTGTATGAGTAATGAGCTACTGTCTATTGTAGCCATAGTAGGTCGGTAAATGTCGTTGACCTGTTCCATTCCCTCCAAAAAATTTCCTTGCACAAATATACATGTATGTTTAGTCCATGGTCTTACTCGTTGCTTGGTCTGCAGTTATTTTCTGTTGGAGACTTTGAACTATTAAACATACGTGTAACTGAAAAATCCTATGCTTACTCTTGAGCAGATAATTTGTGTGCACCGGGGTGTGCAGTAGTAGTAGTATTCATAATGTTTTAACGTTCAACGTTTCCCGCAGAAAATGATTCACTGTTCGCATTTTGCTCGCACAAAAATTCACTGGATTCAAAATTAAGGAAGAGAGAAACCTGTCATGCTGACTGCAGGTAATGAGTGCTTCCGTGAATGAGCATGCTTTGACATGGAGATTGGAGATCCCCTCTTGCGGGATCTCACGCGAATGAGTTGAGATGTTCAGATGTGAACACAAAGTTGTCGTCCTCACATGATGCAATTGTACCTGGTTCATCCGTGTATCAAATTGTGCATTTCTTCTCGTGTATTTTGTATGCAATCTAGTTGTGAAACTTCGGAGGGAGACCGAAAAACACATTTTTCGGTGGTAAAGTATACTTTCATAATGTGTCCTTTATGATCTGTATGACATGCTGTCACGATGTAAAATATTGCATGCTTTGAAGACCAGCCGCAAAAATAGTTCTACGCCGTACGTGTCCAGAATTGATGTATGAAACTGAGCTAATCATCTGCCAATGTGTTAATAATGTAAACGATTCATGAGTATATAAGCGTACCCAAGGCGGGGTAAACATTAATAACCAGCCGTTTAGGGTTAGATGTGGCGGTCGAAACTTTCAAGATATAGCATTTTCCGCTAGGCTAAGTTGTGCTAATTTGACATCAGGATGTAACCTGGAGTCATTCGTATCTCCTTCTGTTGATAGACCACAGACCATCTTAGTAGCCGTAACAGTTTAAAATGGTATTGAACGTCCTAATTTGTGAATCAGTAGAGAGCATTCGACCATCACGTGCTTACTAATACGATTGGTAGGATGGGAGGAACTATTCCACAAGGAGTGCTACACAGTCTGCTTCAGTTTATACACATACTTAGCAGCTTCTGCATGCTTAGCGTACAATGGTTAACTCCGAAATATGCTATAAGATGCAGGTATTGTGCCGAATGCAAGTAACAAAGTTACCCCAGCGTGTGACAAGACAATGTTCTTATTGTAATAATAAGTTTGATATCCCAGATATTGTGTTAGTATTCTTGCCCCCTTTAGACCGTCGTATTTACTCTGATGTGCGGGCAAGCGTAACATTGGGATTCGGCTCAAGCGACTCTGCAGCTTGCTGTGTAGAGATATAAAACCGTCATGCCTGCATATGTTACTCATTTGTGTCCTCCGATTTTTTCTGCTTCAGTTCGTAGGTGTACTTCCATATATGTTTTAATTATTAATTATTAACTTAATTCTACGTAAAGCTTAGTAGCATGGTACCTTCCTTTTAATGTGGTGGTACCTGAGAACCACTTGCTTTTCGTGAGCTTTAACCTATCCTGTCCCTGTACTAAAAATAACTGTTTGGACCGTATACATTATTTTTATCTATATTGTGACACGTCCACCAGCATTATGTTCACTGAACAAAACTTGTTACAGAATCAGAATATATATACATAAATATTTGTATATATGTATGTATGTATATATATATATATATATTTTACATAAATTAATCACACGAATTACTATCACATTCTCCAGTTTCGTTTGCTTCAAATCTGTTAACCTTTTTATTCCTGTGTAGTTATTATACATTTATAAATATATTATGTCTAACTGGATGAGCTGAATTGGGTTAATTTTTGAATCAGGCATATCGTGGTCTGTGGGCACATTACCTACGAATCCGTCTCGCACTTTCTCAAAGATTTTCTCCATGAAGATCGGGAAGATGTGGACGTCGAAGTAGTCTTTCTACACAGGTCAGTCTGTTACTTTCGATTCGCTCTAATCATCTAATTTAATTTTTTTTGTAATAATGAAAAATTTTACCCTTCGAATTATTATACATACATGATCAACGCCTGGACTGATTTTGATAAGCGCTGTTTGAAGATCCAGTGATGGTGCGTTAATTAGTAAATGTTTCGAGAAAATAGGAAAGAGCCTGATTTGGAATTGGAGGGTTTGCTGAAGCGGCACTACACGACGGTCAAGTTCTTTCAGGGTACCATGATGAATGCCGTAGATCTTGAGAGAGTCAAGGTTAGGTCGTTTCCGCTTGAAAAATGTCATAGTATTATAACTTTGCTGGTAGTTTTCCAAGGAAATTAGTTGTACTTGTACTGTAGTACTTATTTGTTATATATACTGTTACCAATACTATCCAGTCGCTCCATCTCCACTCCACATCTACCTAAAGAACACCACCTCCTTCCCACTACCGAACCGTCTATACGCTCTCTCACAATAAATCAGTACACAACCCCTCACCTTTTAGCCGTATATATACATATATATATATATTTATATTTATATTTGAACCTGCATAAGAATTATGGCGGTAAAATGTTTGAGTTTAGATCCGAATTTTTTCACTCATGGCTTTAAAATTCCCATGGCGTTGTATTTTTTAACAATATATATGTACATACATACATATATATATATTGTTAAAAAATATATATATATATATAGTAATTATTATTCTATCCACTTTTCATTATTTTTAAATGACACACTTTTTAAAATCTATATGCCGTTTTTGTTTTACAAATTATTTCCACATATGCGTAGCCGTAGAATAATTCTCCCTCTAGTTCTAGACGTAAACAAGCAGCAGTCTTTTGTTGTTTATTTTTCATACATTATGATCGGTATATTCCGCAGTATAATGGGCCCCGTCTGAATGTCAATGACCTTGAAGGAGTAAAGATTTGATTTTGTGCCAAGTTTTAATTGCAAATTACTTTAGTAAGAACTGCTTTTTGTTTATAAATGTTTGGTTTTAGACTTTGATAGCAAGAGAAGTTAATGTCGGATGTCCGTATTACAATCCTTATTATTTTTACTTTTTAGGCCCGGATTTTATGGGTCTACGGTTTGTACACGGATCATTTGGCAATATATTCAGTTTTCGTGGAGGTTCGTTCGGTATTTGAGCCAGTATTACGTCGTAGGGTCAGCTTTTGTAGTTTTGGCCGAGTAGCAATTATTCCTATAAACAAGCAGTATTACCACGTTCAAAGCTCATAAAGTATGTTCGAATTTGAGAATTGAAGTTTTTTTACTTTCTTTCGTACACGCGTCCAATAGCTCACAATATCTTCGTAAGTTTTATGGAGACTGATCCTGAAGGAAGTCGTCGTTTACCCGGCATCCTTCAAATCTTCAGATCATAATCTACTGACCGAGCATTAAATGCAGTACAAAGGAGTTCTCCTTTCCAATACAGTTGTGTCCCTCCCTCCGCCGCCATTTTAGTTTACCCTGTAGGTCATATGGATGAAGCTTTTGAGGCACCCGAATGGCAACTTTCACTTTTGAGTATTCTTAATACTGTGTAATTACTGCAAACTGGACCACAATCAACGTGCAGACAATAGACCACGATACCATGTAGCTCATCGCACACTTCGATGGTTGGTAATAATGGCTGCCTACCACTTTAATTTAGCTTACCAAAATAATATTTTTCAGATAGTTACGAAGCCATTTCGTTAATTTATGCTCTATCGAAAGACTCTAATTCCATGAGAATATACTTTTGATGTAAGCTTCTAGGACTGATGTACAGGCGAGAAGTGTTTAAAAAGTTTGACTAACGTGTATAGATCCACAGATGACTCATAGTAAAAGTGACGTACCTTATGTAGACATAGGTGATGCTAACAGGAAGGGAGCCAGAAGGCGGCCCTCCTCATAACCGAATCAGCTTAAAAAATTTCCATGAGATCCGAGTGGCGTCTGGATTTTTTGGATGAGATTTTTGATGATGACACTGGATATGAAATACATGTATCCAGCAGGGTGTGGATACACAGCTTGTGAATAGCTGGGTCAAGAACTGTACTGAGTTTTTCCCTCCTTTTTTGTAAAAAAGTGACTGATTGATTGCTTGATTAGAAAACCACCCGATTTGGAATTAGAAGGTCTTTTTAAGAGGCATTTTACGACCGTGGAATTTTTCCAAGGAACCATAATGAATCCCATCGACCTGCAGAGGGTCAAGGTAAATAACTGTTGCTCACCCAGTTTTTTACGACGGCACTATGTAATGACAGACTCCGTAACTCTGTTTTCCCACCCATATAATGCCACTAATGATACTAATACAGTTAAATGTGATAGTGATGATGATGATGATGACTATAATAATAATAATAATAATAATAATAATAATACAATAATGCACAAAATATCGTGTGTCAGCAGTAAATACAGAGCTACTATTTATGTATACATGTTTTAAGGACGCTGCTATATAGCTCTTGTGCAGTGAATTAATTTAAAAGTGAGCACTGGAGGATGAAGTTACTTCATTACACATACTAATGTATTTACGATACTTTCGTTAGGCTAATTATTATTATATGATATAATAATTTTTTTAGCTAGCCAAGTTGTCTCGTTATCGTCGTCGTTTTTCGTCGTCGTCGTCGTCGTCGTTGTCAGTGTATACTCTATTTCGTGGTCTTTCTTGGCAGTGTCTTGTGTCACATTCGTTATCTACAAAATCCTTCAGTCACCAAGTCCATTTCTTCTTTCTTCATATCTGTTCTCATGTTTTCCACATAGTTTCTTTTTAACTTGCACTCACTTGACCCTATTTCTGTTTCGAGTATGTTTTGCTCTCTCCAACAGTTACTGATGATGATGATGATGATCCAGATTGTTTATTTTGTTGCTCTTTACGAAAATCGCAGGTATTTCCATTCAAGATGACCCATACGTATATATTTTTTATGTCCAAAATCATCAGCACTTTGCTCTTTGCCCTCAGTTTGTACCCTTGGTATTCATGGGCGGGATCCAGAGGAAATAATGAAAGTCCACCCCTCCTCCATTACAGTTTGTTTCTTCATTTTGGTGTGAGCGGGATTACTGTCACTTTGGTACGCAGATACAGACTGGCAGGAGTCGAGGTTAATTAGGGATGCTCTAAGGACGAGCACGTGATGACGAAACCTTTGCTCATTCAGTAGTATGTACATAAGCATATATATATTTATATGCATTTGAGCATTTTAGGCAGGCTATGGCATACTTCTTGAGTACATCAGCATAGTGACTTTGGCAGGCTCACCCCAAGCCTGCCACCAATGAACTGTCTTAACTCTACCCTCCCACCCAGAACGTACAATATTGTTTCTTGAATTTTCTAACTTGAATTTTACTCAGTTCCCTCACTTCTCATATTCGTTCAACATGTGATGCTTATGTTGTGTAACGAAGTGACTGGGGATGAACAAGACTACTAAATTACACAGAGGTATTCCGGATTTTGGAGAAATTACGTTCTCGTTAAGGCCAGAAGATTTTTTTGTTGTAAATTTCATCTAATTTCCCGCTTACGAGCTTTAATCACCTTCCCGTCCGCTTCCCCGAAGGGTTTACATACAGGGAAAATGTATAATTTATCCGCCTCTGCTTTTCTCTCTCAGTGCACAGCAACACATGGATGTTGTCCAGCTTTTACATTTCACAGAAAAGGCTTACAGTGTGATAGACGAAGGAGCATTATTTTAATCGTGTGTTTTAGTGAGTAGCCGTTAAGATCCTTTCCGCCATGGCTTCGGAGGCATGAGCACACACATATACACTCCTCACTTGGTCAGTAGTTCAGGGGTGGATGTAAGATGCTTATCCGTGGCTGCGCCAGTCCGTACATGAGTGTGGGCTTGTACTAGTCAAGCTAATGTCAAGCTGAGCATCTGTCTTGGAGGCTCGGAGAAGTGGGATTCCATAGAGCACGATGTGGAATTTCCATGGCGAATAACAAGCTTTTGCTGCCGACGAGAGAAAACTACGAGTTACTGTCACTTGAGGAATGCCGGCAGTCTTCGGATATATGGATGTGCGAATTCCTGGTTTTGAAGACAAGGCTAATAGGTCTGTGGTGTAATAAGTATAAGCTGGAAGGCTTTGATGGTATGCATACGCGTAAGTGCCCATCCAACTGCTGGCTTATTGCCTCATGTGAACAGTAATTACTGTGAAGTGCATGCCGAGAGGGCGAGGGCTATATGTGCGGTATGCGTGATTAGTAAATCGGGAGGCTTCGCATGTTTCTCACATATGAACGTTTGCAACCCCACACAAGACTGCGCACACCTCCCCCTTGGAACTTGAACTGTGCTCCGACTCTGATGCTTCTGACTGCTGGCATGGAGAGCTTCTGCTGACGATCCCCTGACGATATATATTTATCTGTATGTATATGTGTGTATATATAGATATGTATATATATATACGTATAAAGTATATACATATATACATATATATATACAGACAGTATATGAGTCTCAACTCTCACGGGGGAGCAAAGTTCACATTCCACAACCCTCCAAAAACACGTTCCTTGCACAAATACGACTAATTAGTCATTACTTGGTGTATGAAAAGTTAGCATTAATTTTAAGATAATTGTACTTTTTCAACGGCGATGGCTCTTTCAAGCCCATCTCGATCGGAGATTGAGGCTCTGAATCGTCAGAGGGAGCAACGCTACTCTGGATGAACAACCAGTTTTCCATGTTCTTTTGAGGTGAAACTTTCTGCAGTACCAGCCACTGCTCCTGTCAGCTTAAGTCTCTCGGAGTGGACAATGAGTCGTTGCCATTTGAAGTGGAAAGATTTTAGCTATGGTGAAACATTGTAGGCCTGTCCATAGGCATTCACGGTGATCGACATAGGTAGTAAACGCAGGGTTGAGGTATAGGCAGTGCGAAAGTTAGGAGAACTCTGCTTATTTAACCGTGTCAACTTTTTGGGAAAAAGCGAGTTGTTCTTAAAAGTAGACTACAACGAGGCACTCAATCACTTGCAGTGGTGAAACTTCCCGCGCCACTAGCCAGCCTAAATGTCTACGGTTCAAAATATAAACTTACCCCTACCACATCTTTCGCATACAGAAGGACTACCTTTTGAGAAATGCGGGGATTAGATAGGCCAAAATACCGCTTCTGTTTGAGTTGAGGGTTGCCTCTGAACTCAACTCTGAAGTTGAGGGCTGCCTGAGGATGGCCCGAGGGAGATCGGCAGGAAACTTGGGCTGAATTAAGAAGATACGGTTTGTGTACGAGGGACCATATAACAGCAGACGTAGATAGGTCGACCCAATTTCGTGCATAATGAGGCCATTCCTCGACTCATTTACGTGACTTGTTTGTAGCCGTGCTAATTTGGGAGTGATCAAAGAGCGAACAGGATGATCGTAAGTCTTCCTTCGTTTGAATATGTTACTGAGGCGGGACTTTTCCCATTAAATAACTCCAGAAGGACGGGAGAACTCGTGCCTGTCGTGCAAAATTTTCAAATGGATTTTCATTGCCATCCACCCGACCGGTCTGGCTGTCAGCACGCTCCATGTAGTGTCACGTGGTTGAGGCAGCTCTCTTAGGGATGGAACTCGGATGAGACGCAGACTCCGGTTTTGTCATTGGATGGGCCTGGGCCTTGTGCACCCCGATGGAGGGGTGCGAGAGGTTGGCAACCGTCAGACGAGTTGGTTCCCTCCGCTGTTAAACATTAATCATGACCTACGATTTCTTCATCTACTGTGAATGCTGATGTACGATGATAGACCATTTGTACTGCTCACAGTTGTTGAAATATTATGCCTTTAAAGGCGGATCACATTGAGAACCTCCGAACTTTCACTGGAACCAAGTACTTTTATCCGGCGCTGCGTAGCACTTTGTAGCGGCATTGAAGTTCCAGGCAAGAGCTGAAGACAAATACGAGACGATTTCCTATTTGAGATGAGGGTATTGAAGGAGCCATCGTCCATATTGTCGCGTAGACTTGACAAATTTCACTTCATTCTGAGAGTGGGGCAAATCCATTTCCCAAGTTTTCCACTAGAACATTTTGAGCCATTTGAATAGCAGTGCTATAATGACCCCGCCGCCTGTTCTGTGTCGTTTCAAATCCAAAACAGAGAGCTAAAAGCACTGTGAGTTTTGAGCCTTGCTCCCTACCAGGAATGCCTAAACGATTGGGAAATGGACATGTTCCCCTCATAGGATTTTTTTTGTGAATATTTATTACTATCATTATATTATGGAATACACTGTTAGAATTGAGGTGTGCTATTCACAGTTAATGACGTTATATGTGGGGACCAATGACACAGGTACACGAAGCGGATGCTTGCCTCGTCCTCGCCAACAAATACTGCCAGGATCCGGATGCAGAAGATGCTGCCAACATCATGCGCGTGATCTCCATCAAAAACTACTCGGATGACATCCGAGTCATCATCCAACTGATGCAGTATCATAACAAGGTGCGCCAACATACCAACTCTTCCATGGCAGGCTAAAGCGTCCTAATTCTATAGATTGTTTACAAGGTTCCTCCTTCAACTGACAGATGTAAGTTGACATGAAAATTATAAATATGATATCCGGATCTGTAGGCATACCTGCTGAACATTCCCAGCTGGGATTGGAAACGGGGAGATGATGTGATTTGCCTTGCGGAACTTAAGTTGGGATTCATCGCACAATCCTGTCTGGCTCCCGGGTTCTCCACCATGATGGCCAATTTGTTCGCCATGCGATCCTTCAAAACCGTGAGTCTCTCAGTATTCATCCTCCGGAACCTCGCGTACCAACTCCAAGTCAGTCACCTACCCAGTAGTGTAGGAGTCAATTTTGACAATTCCAGTCTTTGAGCGGTATTGTACGGTTAAGAATCTGGGGGCGATTCACAATGGGGATCGGGTATTCCGTATCGAAGGAGTGGGGCCTTTACTATGGATTGCGTTATTTTATTCCCTTGTCCACGAACTGACACATTGACGAAGGAATACTAATCAGGAGGAGTTGGTGATGCCGTGGTTATCATCAAAATGTATTTCGATGGCCAAATTCTCTAAAATATTAGGCAACACCCCATTGCACTGCACTGTATTCAATGGGGGAAGGGGATCATAGGCTCTCCATTTCAATTTCTCCATTGCTTCAGTAGTGTCACTCAAATAGGAGTCTCTGATACCTTTACTGCGACTGCGTGTGATTCTTTGCCAGATTAGAAGTAATAAAATAGTGAAAATGAATTTGAAACTTACTGACATCCCGCTCTTTTTCAACAGTCACCAGATACGCAAGCCTGGCAGAATGACTACCTTCAGGGGACGGGTTGCGAGATGTACACAGAAACGCTTAGTCCATCTTTCGTTGGAATGACGTTCCCCCAGGCTTCAGAGTAAGTCCGAATTTTGTCTGTATGCATCCGAACGCGGGTGTAAAACTTCCTTGTCCGTAGTGGGGAGTGGTGATGAAGGGGTTGGACCTAGAGGTTAAGGCCTTGTGCCACGGTGGGGTGGGAGGAATCACTGCGCGCAGGAACAGTGACATCCTTTCTTCCGTTTGAGATAACCCCCCGGAGGCCATGTAATTGCCATATGGTTTCAGTGTGCTTACGCAGGATGTAGGTGAGTTGTGTGTGATACATGGGCAGGTTCCAGGGACGTGAAAGGCTCTTGTACAGAAGATACTCTAATGCATGTGGGAGTTCGGCCCCCTCCGTAGCCGATAAATCTTTGAAGACGCTGAGGGGAGGATTGAAGTGGCCGAGATACATCATTGGTCTCCAGGGGCAACTGGGAGTAGGTTAGGTGAAAAAAGATAAATCTTCCTGACTTGACAAAAGAGGTCTTCTTTTAAAGATCTATTTTGGCTGGGCAAGATGTTGGCAGAGGAGAGAGATGGAGCGGGGGGGGGAAGAGGAAGCGATAGATGTTTTTATGATCAATTTACTGTAGTCGTTAACAGAGTGCGGTTGAACTGCGGCATTTGAGGTCATCACAAACTGTAAAAAAAATCAGGAGAAAGCTGGAGCTTTGAATGCTTTTGTCTATGATAGTCATTAAAGGAGTTGAAGCTAAAAATACATACATTGGGCTGCCTATTGCCCAAGCTGCAGGATTGTACGTATAGCAGTTGAAGCAAACGGAAGTGAATATCAAATCCTCGCAGGCTGACTTTTGGACCAACACACATCGGAGTCATATGGAAGTTATAACCGTGTACAAAAGTGTATTGATCGGGATAACGGATCTACTTTTACGTTTTGAATTTTATAGGCTCTGTTTCATCAAGCTGAAGCTACTACTGTTGGCAATCGAGATGAAAACAGAGGATGGGAACGATTCCAAGATATCCATCAATCCCCGTGGGGCGAAAATACAGGCGAATACGATCGGGTTTTTCATCGCACAAAGTGCCGATGAAGTCAAAAGGTACCCACACTGTTTCATCGTTAATATGCTCTCCGATTTCCAGGCCTCGTCACGTCCAGGCACATGAGGTTAGAGGGAACCAGTTGGGAGGGAAATCTCCCTCAGCCCCGCCGCAGATGTGTGAGAAGTGAATACGTTTGTGAGGAGCCCGTCAGAAATTCGGAATGGATGGGTGCCATGAAGACTGCTCACTTTGCCGGACTTGGAGGCGGGCAGGGCATAAACAGTGTTTACGACAAAGTTTTGTCCTAGTATGTATCACCCGGTTCATGAACACGGTCCACCCTTATCTTCCCCTTACCTTGGAGATAGGCGGCCTGGCTGAAGTTGAATCATGACCTATTAGTATAACTTTCTTCCCGCTTTGAACCACCCGCCGTGCTCTATGATTTACGCTCCCCTGTCCGACAAATTCTGTCCTCAAAGTGTGGGGACATATTTTGTGAAAGTTGGAGGCCGACCGGGTGATTGGGAAAGATGGCGCTAACTCTAATGTGGGGGTTGAACTTTTAATTTTGTTCTGATCACACAGAGCGTGGTTCTACTGCAAGGCCTGCCACGAGGACGTACGGGATGAGACTCTGATTAAAAAGTGCAAATGTAAAAACTGTAAGTGCTCTCACCATCTATTCCGCCGTTGATAATGATTTTTCTTTGCCAAGTACAATGGTTACTCCTTAAGTAGAGGAAAGTCGTGAGAGTGAATAGGAGCTGTGCATACAGAGCCTGCCACACGCCCCTCAAACCTTGCGCTGCTATGGGTCCAGTGAACATATATATATATATATATAGTTTCCCATTCCCCCCCCCCATGATCGAGCGTAGTACGTGACCATATAATGACACTAATACACGGTGAATGTTAACGTTTCTAGAGCAGTACGGACAAACTTTTTTCTGAAGTCTAGCCCAGTCTTTCAGTTATAGATAGATACTTAGTTATACTAGTCCCTGTCTGACAACTGGAAATTAAACAAACTGGTGCCTAGTAGAGGAGGATATGAAAACCACTGAGGGTGGTGGAGCATCCATTACACCTTTTTGTAATAAAGCTAACACAAATTGACAGTCCAGCCAATTCTGTACTCGCCACCCTCGGACCTGGACCTGGACACCAGTGCCGCTGTAGCAGAAATTTTGCACTTTGATTTGCGTACATACTGGCGCCCAGGATGAGCTCCTTTGTTTGGATTTTAGGTGGTAAAAACAGATGTTCCAAACTGTGTCACACACGACGGCGTCCCACGGCTCAGTTGTAACATTAAAAAGATTTTGACATGTGTTTGGTTCAGGTGCTCTATGTCGGCACTGGTGTTACTCATTAGTGATGTCTAATGCGTTAGGACAGGGTAGTGCCGCGGTGGAAAATGCCTACCGCTGAATGCATGACACCATATTGCAACCTGTGTTTTCCCCCAGAACTGTGAGGCTGTATCGAATTCTGTAATAATCCGAACGACGAGCTATGTTTGAAAGAGCATGTAAATGGATTACTTCACCCGATTTTGGAATGGACTTATTGTGAGGCAAGGAGTGCGGGGCAGGTATTTGGAGCCACACTATTAGCTATTTTGTGGGCATCCCGTGGATCTGGTGCACTGTACCTCATTTTTGCCGTCCCAGAGTCCTACCGTTTTACTCCGTCAGAAGTAGGCGTTTCGTACATCACTCAATGTGATTGTGAGGGTGGGAGGTGGTGCAGTTCCAATATACAGGGTGTCTCAAAGCTATGTGTGTCAATTTTGTTTTCCCTCTACAATCCGAACGCGTCGGCGCAGATAAATGATTTTGATATATATCATACTCGCTCAGATCGGCCGACTGGTTCTTTAGAGGCTTTGCCAAACATAACTCCTGCTCAGGAGTTATGCTTGGGAGAGGCACTCGGTGATGTTAATTTTGATAAAGTCCAGATCTATGGAACCAGTCGGCCGATCGGAACGAGTGTGATACCAAGCGAAATTCCAAAGCCTCAGTTTTTGATCGCTATCAAAATGATTGATCTGCGTCGACGCGTTCGAGTTGTAGAGGGAAAACAAATGTGACACATAGTGTTGGGACACCCTTTATGCTTTAGTTGGCGGCATGCTTCCGTGCATACCGCACAGTAGGGATACGGTGTAGCCAATATAATATTGTAGCCATAGCTACTACGAGGTAGGGATCACATATATTAGTAGAATGTGAGGGAGAGATGGTGGCAATGTCGGCTAATTGTTAATTACTGATGGAACGTTGTTTGTGACTTTGTGACAAAACATAGATATTGGAATGCTCCTTATGATGCAGAGTGCGGAGATAACAGTGCCAAGCTCACGAGATTATGATAATCAGCAGGGTATGATGAACTTTCACCATGACATGAAACTCAATGCCGGCTTTTTGTTGATTCAGGAAAGTTTTGATCCTTTTGCAAATACGGCTAATATTTTCCTTCTTCTTTATGCACTTCTGTTTTCCATCCGTTGTTTGTGATCACTACCAAAGTGTTGGTCAGCAGCACACGAGTTTTCCGCGGGGAAGTGGTGAACAGGTGTTGAACGTATAATCCAGTCGGTGCCATTGGGGGGCTTCAAAGGGTTAGGATGAAACTTCCTGAATGCCACAATGTGGCCAAGTTTGGAAAGTAGGGCGGGCAAAGATTTTGCAAGTCTGGATTATGCGTCCATGACCCCGCGTCCTCGTGAAACTGGATGGTGCACTGTTCCGTTCTATTAACTCATTTAACCACGGTTTCCCGCCTTAATTTTGCCAGGGATACTGGATGATTTTTTGAATCTTTCACACCTTCAGTCCATCAAGGAATCTTGGACTGCTATTTTTTAACTTTCTCCTGCACGTGGACTGGGACTGAAATAATTGTCTTTGAATTTAAACGTTTCATGTTACGATGTTTCACTTAATCACAATCAGTTTTAAATGGATGATCGAGGTTGATACTGGCAATTTTGTCAATTTTTGAAATATTTTTGCAACAAAAATTACATTGAAATTTAGAATTTTACTAATGATAAGTACTACAGAATGCGGCTTTCTGCCTGATTCCCCTCCGGTCAGAGGCACTGAGTTGTTTTTGTTGAGCGTGAAATACCGTAGCAAATAATTATTGTATTGGGTACCTGCGTAAACTCCATCAGCACCGTAGTACTTGAATTCACTCCTCTATCATTATATAAATGCTCTGTAGTAATCTCATTATAGATTTGGAGAGGTACTTATAAATGTTGACTGTTATACAAGGCTATAGAGATGAATCTGTCGGTGCCAAGTAGCGAATTCAACTTTGTAGATTGCGGTTTCACTTGGGCGTTGGTCCTTGTAGATGCATCGAACGACTAAGATTGAAACTGTCGCAAATCATGTACTAAATCTGCGATAATAATATATCACTCTCAGTTATTCTCCTCCTGAAAGGTTCTGTTCTGCACCTTTCCACCAGTGCACATTCGATCCTGTGCGGCAGCGCAGGACTGGGTACATTTAGTGAATGCTTTAATGGCTGCAACTCCACCATTTGTTCCGTAGAATAGATCCGTAGATGTGATCTCACAAATAGCGACTACTTTTACATAATAATCGGTGGTACAACTAATTCCATGTGAACGTTGATATTATGTGGTAGTCTTCCGATGAAACCCATTTGAATGGAAATCACGGCCTTTTCTTATCCTCCGTAGACATGATGAAATTTGCCAAATAACTTGCAAAAGTCTTGCCTGCGCCTTTAAAAGGGTTCAAAGTGTTGGGATAATGAATAAATTTGGGGGTTTAAGGGGGAAATCCCCATGTTGTGCGCCAGGATGGAAAGAATATTTGGCAAATTTCTGCACCACGGGAAAGGTTCCGTGTGAACGATGTTGTTTTTGCAAGCAATTGGACTGACATAACTGTACCAAAATCACTGATCCCCTTCTATAGAGTGACGATAATGATACTAGCATTGGGATGCATACTAACTGCAATCTGGCTGAGCAATGACCCTTTTGTACTGTACTGAAACTGATTCCATATCCCACACATGGTTTTCGTATTCTTGAGAATACAGTATGAAGTATGGTTAACACAGATTACTTGTACTAGTACGTCTATCAACGTATACTGTGTATGTCATGATGTTTCCAAGCATTTGTATGAAACTTCTGAGCTTGTATCAAGTGAAACTAAATGAGTATGTTTGATCATTCCACAGTGGCGACGTTCAGGAAGGGTGTCCGTGCCGTTCAAGCCGTCGGCCGAGCTAGTGAGTGCTTCCTTGCAAGTTACCTCATTACCCGTATCGTATATACATTTTGTATATAACAACACATGAGTTGTTGAATAATTATTAATTATTAACCAGAAGGAGGAGTTCGAATTTCAGAAGTGACGAATTGCTGTTCTTAATGACTGTGTCCCATCCTGTAACATATGTAGGTTATGATTTTTGTAGCAGGATTACAAAGTGTTGCGTGCAAAGAATGATAATGGTGTGGGAAGAGGGCTTTATATTGATTGATTGATTGAGAAAATTGCCGCCATATGTATTTATACATATACTTATACATAAATCTAGATCTCGTATAAGTTTTCATTGGTTTCTTTGGGAATTCGGATTTTTCTGAATGCTAGTTGTGAGTGAAGGCGAAGCCACGAGTTCTTGCCCAGTGTTACATTTGCCTTTATCTGTGTTTCCGTACCATTTCTTGTCAGGTGTCTTTTGGCGCTAAAATTTCTGTGTGCTCAACAATTAGAAAGCTATATATATCTATACGTTATATAATATATTACATATTGATATATATATGCATATATATTGATATAAACATGTTTTCTCCAGAAATATTTTTTGGAGTACCCTTCTCTCCCTCTTGTTGAAATTCCCAACTGTTCCTTACCTCTGTCTCTATATCTTTGTTAGGTCAGGTATTTTCGTAGGAGTGTCGTTACTGTCCGTATGGGCTCTCCACCCAGCTTGTTCATTTCGTCCTGTGATTCTCTCGTTTGATTTTTTGCGATTGAGTTTGAACGTATCAAGGATCGGAGTGAGTTGGATAGGACCTCGGTGTAAAAGCCCCTGCCGACACCGCCCGGGATGAGGTTTCGGCAGGGTTGTGTGAAGCGTTATTCTGTATATGGAGTACCAGTATTAAATGCTTGATACGTTGCCTATACACACATATACATATATATAGATATGGACGTATGTCGATGCATATATCAACATACGTCAATCTAATTATACATACTTACCATTGCGTCGGATTGGTTTGTTTTTTGGAATGATTTTTCTGTATGGTGGTAGACTGGATATCATGATTGCTGTTAACGTATCATTATCATTGTTACTTACTTGGTCCGTGGTTGTTTTTTCATGTGACGTGTTCCATGTGTCTTTCTCTTGTTTTTTCTTGACTAGGCGAGGACTATACTCTATATGCTGGTAAGTTTTCGTCCACTTTCTTTTCCCCTTGCACATTCTCAAATGGAATCTCACCTTCAGACACTCTTCACCACATTATAAATTTAACCGAAGAGACGGGGACGGTGCCCGGATTCGGGAGGAGTGTATGTGTGTACATGTAGGAGTTGAGAGGGAACGGAAGGAGCTTCCCATAGTGGGAATGGGAATGTATTTATTGAGGTACATCAAGGACGAGGTCGATAATACAAAGTTTTATGCCGGAACCACCCCAGTTGTAACTCAGTTGACGTGGGACACTCCCCCACTAAGTCTTTTCCATTTTAGATTAGTATTAGTTTATAGTCCTGGAAGATTTAGAAACTCGTGTCAGTGCCATCCCGCCCCATTGTAAATAGAGATATTCTGGAGGGCAGGGATTGTAGAGGTAGTAGGCATTGAGTAATGTCTCCCCCCCCATCGAACAACAAAAAGTAAATAGGGAAAGTTGTATGTTCGGAATTCCCTTTTTGAAGTCATAGTGAGAGGATATGTGGGACAGGGGTGACATGCTTAACATTTAGAAGGAAATGGATTGCCCTCCCCCTCCCTACGTAGGAAACTATAAACTTCCCATAATCCTCAATCAAATAGTATGGTAAATCGCCCTCATACTCACTCTGTAGAGTCCTTGCAACTGAGAGGGGTTGCTGTAGGAAGGCCGTAGTTATCACTGAGGGATAGCTTAGCAGAAGTAGTAGCGCCATCCCCTATATAGTTCTCACGTTGGATTGTACAACTACCGAATTTGTGAGTTGAAGAAGTGACTGTAGGAACCAGAGACCGAATATCAGGGTACTAGTTTGAAGGTTTACAAGGAGAATGTAAGGCCTGGTGATTCCTCTCTATAGGTCTCACGAACTTCACTTAGGAACATAAAAACGTGTCGGGTATGGTTGAGATCCCCCTCCCCCTAAGTGTACAATGGATGCAGTCCCCAAGCTTCAGACCCCTCGTTGTTCTTACTGGCGCGCCTTTACTCCACTTGGAAGCAGAAAAAAAACATGTATAAAAAGATAAAGTGAATTAGAACGAATCCTTCGTCGAACAGCATCATATAGGCATTAAAAGATACCTTCGGAATTGACAACAGAATAGCTTACTCTTGAGATTCAGGGGTCCTTTCCATTCTTGTTGATTAAGTGAGTGAGCTGTAGTGGACCTACACCCCTTTTCGTTGCATTTGGTGGAAACATCAGTGTGATTTGTACGTCTGTATCGAATGGCTGGATAAATGACTTGTCATGGGATTTGTGCACTTCTATTACTACTACTATTACTATCACTACTTTGAATTGAGAAGGAAGATATGGTTGATTAATGTGTGTGATAAAATGTGTTTGGTAGGGGAAATAGATCCATCTCTCAATCCTACGTTTACTCCTCCAGAAATACCCAAGACGGTTCATATTCGAGGTAGACGAAAATCTCCCATCCTCTTTTGTTTCACGTCTTACTCTGACTTGACTTGAAATCTCTACTTTAAAACAATCTTGCCTTCTTCAATTGTTCCGTAATCGCTGTTCTTCATCACCTCTTATTCTCTCTTTCTCTTTCTCTCTCTCTCTCTCTCTTGGCTTTCCCCTGGCCGCGCTCTCAAACATTAGTTTCTTTTCGCGACAAATTTTGCCTTTGCCTTTACATACACAAGAGTCTTTCAACCCTCACAACTCGTTCTCTCCCTCTCTGTGTCTCGCTGCCTCTTTTCCACGTATACAAAAACCCAAATCTAACCAGACCTGTCAGTAAAAATCTATACATGTATAGATTTTCTGGCCGCAAGTACATGCATAAGTAGACACTCAGCACTTCGTTACTACTCATTTAGGGTAATAGACTTGAATTGTCTCACATGATTCACCCTATCTTACACGGCCTTTTTTCAAGTGAAAGGGATAAACGTAATATTTGAAGTCACAATATTTTCGCTCCCCCAATGTGACCATTAGGGTAGAGAAGATTGGAGTTAGAACTTAAGAAGAAGAAGAAGAAGCAGGTGAAGATAGCGTCACTTTTTGTCCCTTTAAGTTGAATGGAAAGTCTGTGTAGTCTGACGCCCAAAGGGTTGATAAGAGCAATCTGGCAGTGGAAACCGACACTGGAAGACTAGGCTAAAAAGGCTCAATAATAAGATTGAGCAGGCAACCCAACTCAGAAACTACGTGGACACAGACAAATGTTTGTATTCCAGCTCCTTTTGCCATTGCAAAGGAAGAGTCCCGCATCATCTAGGATGATGCAGGCGAAGTGCAAAAATTCATACCAGGATCATACGTTATCCTATACGTAGCCTATACGCTGAATTAGACCCAGCACCCCACTCCTGTGTCCACTCCAGCTCTCAGGCAGCTGAATTTGTATGTATGTACTTATGTATACATATGTACATTATTTACATGTATGTGCAATTCGCTGATTTGATGCGGTCTTCTGCTAACTTTGAATCACTTCCTGTAGTGGCGGGCACCGCTTGTGTAGACTGAGAGATATGAAGCAGTGATTGTACTGTACATGTACTGGAACATGGCTTGGCCGCTGCATGCTCTGTAGAAAATCGTGCGTAGTTTCGTAGAGGTTTCCGTGTGTGTACTAGCCTTTAGTAATGACTCGTGTGATACTATGATGATGTGTGTAATCGTAAGTCTATAAATTATCATTATGAAGCGTGGTGCAGTAGTTATAATGGGCCCCACGGTGTCACCCCCGCCGCACAAATCAGCTGCGGAGCTGAGTAAAACTGGGAGGAGCAAGGAGCGGCGGAAGTTTTGAGGGAGTGACACTGGGGGAAGCCACTGTAATTGCCGCCTACTCAAACTAGTGTAGTCCATTAGAAGTTTATAAAATTGATTTACAATACTATAGTTGATAGTGACTAGTGTCGACATGTACTCGACTTGTACGATAAATTAGTTCTTCTTACTACTCGTTCGCTCCATGTACATTGAGAGCTCTTTGACTTGATGGACTGGAAGAGTAATATTTTGTGGTAAAGTAGTAGATTGTAGTCTATTTTGTGGATCTTTCCTCAGTGCCGGATTTGAGCCAGTAAATGGATATACATATTTTCCCGCTAGGTATTGGTCCGCTGTGTACAACTGTCAGTTTCGGCGTGACTGGGTGGGCGGTGGCTAATCAGTGTACAGAGCGTCCCAGCCCCATTGGAATCTTTACATATTTATGGATCGTGTATGAGTGTTCCAGTTCGTAGTGTCGCGATATAATTCTATACTTGTGTTGAAATATAGTAGCAATGTAGGACTTTGCCAAGCCAGTTTCGAGTAGTCGTATTCCAAGTGATTTCCCGGTAGGTGCCGTCTTGACAACAGAATCGTTGAAAGTGCCATCTCAACGGGTATAGAGATTTCCCGGGAGCATAGACGATGACTTTCAGGGAAACCATGGATAGTCCTTATATTTTATGATTATGATAAGTGTGATACCAGCTGCTGGACGGGATGGCAATAGTGGCCTCACAGTGGTACGATATCGTTAGTGCAGTAACGTTGAAAAGTCGTATGCTCACAGCCGGAGGGAGTTACACTGTGGAATATGATCCACGGGAGGGAAATGTCACCCCTATGAGAAAAGCGTATGACTACGACGTTATGAATTAGAATTACTAAATTCTATCCCCGGTTTTTACGACTACCCATCCAATTTTCCTAGGAGGAAGCCCGAGGCGTAAATTTTGCTGTTCAGTCCGTATTTAGGGAGGGAATATATATCTTACTTTCAATCCTTCTTCTTCTTCCCCTCCGCCTCTCAGGAAACTCTATGAGTCCGGGGGAGTGACACAGAGAAAGTGCTCTTCAACTTCAATCCGGGCTAATGCACTCCCAGAGAGTGTTTACAGGCCTCTTTCCCAGTGTTTGCTCAGTGAAGACATGAGCTGTAGAGCGAGGTGAGTGTTCCGCTACTCAGTCAGTTTCCTCGGTTGAACTTGCTCTGTTAGCATGGTATTACGCCGGAGGTTGGGGAAAGGGAAGCTGACGAGAGAGAGGACGAACAAGTGATATGAAATGCAGGTGTAGCAAGACTGAAGATCTCTTAATTTCCACTACGCTGAGAATGGTCCTCTGAGCACCATCCCTGTTTAACTTTCACCTGTTCCGGAGCTCCTGCATACTAAGGGTAAAAGTCCATATATGGAAGGTCTTGTAATTACGGCTGGTTTGGAGGGAAAATATGAAGCTGTGCAAGCCGGGTAACTGCCAGTTTCCTCTAAATGTCTGAGCTCGTCTGCAGACAGTAGCGTGGTCATTTTTTCTACTTGCAAAGTTGGTGAAACTCGTCACTTCGTAGTTCTACATTGTATTACACTTGGAAATTGTGATCTTCTCCTGGGATTCATATGACTGCCACTTTCACTGCAAAAGCTGGTGTATAGGTGTGCGGTAAGATTGTCCGTTGACTTTGCAATAATAGGATGTCGGCCCAGAATGGAAGTGAATGGTAAATATGCCTGTGTGTATGCATTCAGGTATGCTTGTGTGGGTGGATGTGTGTATATGTGTGGGTATGTGTGGAAATGTGTGTAGGTTGGTTGGAGGTACGCGGGCTCTCCCTGTCGGCTCCAAATGGAACACAGATCTTGATCAAACAAATAGACTCAATCTACCACTTTACTACGCAGTAATTCTCGACAGATTACAGTAAAGGGCGTTGCAGTTACCGGCAACAGTACCCAAACAAATGCTGGATTGACTTAACAGGACTGAACTTAGTGCTATATGACCCAGGAGAGCATTGTAATTTATCCCAGATCGCATTTTATATCTTTCAGGCGAAACTGCTCGGGACCGCGTGGATGCAGGTAAGGCGTTCTAGCGTACCATTGCTGTACTACTTTATTATATCATTTTTGCGTATGCGCCGGTACCCTAGAGGGAATTGTCCGGACTACGACCCGTTACTCCACGCCTATGTAGTTTGCATCAAACAGTACGAGGGACTGTTCTGGCGGTCCGGTCGAAGCCGTGTGTGCCGTGTCGTAGCCGGAACTTGTCCCCCAGTTGGCTTTATAAGATCAAGTATTCTGAAGCCCTTTTGAATCCTTCACAAGTATATATATATATGCATATCACTTCTTATTTGAACGCCGCGTACGGGGAAATTTTTTATTTTCTAGACATTCTTTATTTCTACAGCTTGATTAACACACGCACTACAGTTTTTAGTATGCGATTTTTTCGGCACACTTGAAGCGTCTCTGAAGAGGTAGACGGGAGTTCCTCAAAACAGCACTTGTGAGACGACAGTCATAAAAAGTGATGCGTGTGAGAGATTGAGAGAGCCAAATAATAGGCTTGGGTTTCAAAGTCTTTTGAGGAGCTTCCACACTGAATTGCACTAAAATTATCGATTCTTCACCCGCTTTGATGCTATAAACCTTTTGTCCATGAAATGTTTCTCTTATATAATTGCAACGTAGCGGTTATTAGTTGATGTATGAAGCGCGATAGATTGAAAATGAACCTGTTCGAGTGTATACATGGTGATCATGTGTACGGTGGGAATGAACCTCAAATGTTTTTACGTAGTCTCCATAGTCGGTGCCACAAAGTAATTGTATCACATCACTCGGGTTTTATCAGAATAGTTTTTTGTCGAGAATTGCAAATGCATTTTACACCCTGTCTTGCCCCCGCTCAGTCGAGATATTTCTCAAGTAGCTGCATAAAGTTTTTTATAGTGCTATCCGTGAGGCTGTAGAAACCTGGTTTACAAAGCCTCTTGTTAGAAACCCCTCCTTTTTCATCCGAGATGAGAACGACAAAAGGAGTCAGTCCTGCTCCCTCGTTGCCTCGTTGGTAACGAGAGTTTATGCGAACAGAGAGGTCGTAGTTGCAGTTTCTGATCTTTATTCATCCCCTTGTTTTAGCCACACACTCAAAAACCCCTAATGTTCTCAGATTGATGCCCTTAGTACCGTCGTAGACCCTATTTTCTCCCTGTGTACGGCAGAGTATGCAATTACTGACTGAGACCATGAGCTGATGGAATGTTACTCTGTGATCTTCAGTGATTTGCCGCGAACCTCTGATAAGATGTGTTATAATAAGTGGATGATGGTGTTCTATGTGTACATATCGTATGGTGATCATTGCAAAGTAAATTGCATATGTCATGTGGGGAAATATTTTTATGTAGTAAGTCGTAACTTATTACCCCTACTTCACATGTTCCTCGCTGTATATGCTCACATCATTGCTTTGCTCGTCTCTATAATTTTTGAGAGAAAATAACATTTTTGTGAACAATTTATACATGAATGTGAGATTGAGCGGTGGTTGGTCAGCTGGAGGTAGAAAATCATTGTTTTGATCTTTTTCTTTAAACTTGAATTGCTACTGATGCCGCTCAAGCTGTCATTCAATCTCAAGTTTTACTTTTTACTTTCATTATAATATTACCTCGTTGTAGTTAGAGACATTGTTATGTTATGTGATGATTACAAAATTTTCACTTTATTACTGCTTCAAATTGAATGTGCCAGCCACAGTTTAGTGAACTCAGTACAGTCACTCATGTGAAACAGTCCATTTCAGACTTGCCCCGTTGCTCAATTTCAGTTTTATAAGTTTGGATTTTAGTTGGTTGGTGCGTCATGTTTGATGGTGTGTTCAAGGAATGATGGTTGGGACATGCTAATGAGTGTCTCTTATAATTTTGATCTAGCTTTCACTGGCCTAAACCAACAGTCAGCCTTAGCTAAACCAAGAATGAACTCAACAGCAGGGACTGTTGGAATTGGAGGAGCAAGTGGGAAGACTCCGTCGAAGAAGGTCAACTCAGCAACAACGGACAATCAAGTGAACTCAACTCGGTATGCTGGCACACTTTGGCACATGAGCATTTACCGTTTTGTGACCGTATTACGCTTAATGCTTCAGCGTTGTTGACCTAATCAAACTTACTTGCAATCTAACGTGTGGAACGCGACGATTTGCTCTTTCAGATCGGAAGATAGTGCCCTTGCTGGATATCACTTAAGCTATGAAGTTAAGAAACTAATGTAGGTCCACTAAGTCTTTACCAGTTTTACTAACCTGTAGTGTGTGCGGTTACGTAGAGGAAATCATTGTATAATTGTATCGGTAAATGAAAACACGTTGTAGAGGGTGGACATAAATGTGGCTGAAATGAATCTTTTGTAGGCCCACGAGTAGATCTTCAGCTGGAGCGAACGGTTCTAATAACAATGGCCTGGGCGTTGTGGGTATTGCTGATGACCAGGCGAAGGATTTTGATTTCGAGAAGACGGAAATGAAGTACGACTCAACGGGGATGTTCCATTGGTGTCCTGCTCGATCAATAGAAGAATGCATTCTGGACCGAAATCAAGCGGCCATGACTGTCCTCAACGGTCACGTTGTTGTTTGCCTCTTCGCCGATCCGGACTCTCCGCTGATAGGTCTTCGGAATCTTGTGATGCCCCTCCGAGCTTCTAATTTTCACTACCACGAGCTGAAACACGTTGTCATCGTGGGATCCGTCGATTACATTCGACGAGAATGGAAAATGTTACAAAATTTACCTAAAATCTCCATCCTTAACGTAGGTTCAATTTCAAACAATTAATTATTTCGAAGGCATCTAGGTAGATAATCACGTAATCTCTTTCTCATTTCAGGGTTCCCCCTTAAGTAGAGCAGATTTGCGAGCAGTAAATGTGAATCTGTGTGACATGTGTGTGATTTTATCCGCCAAGGTGCCATCTAACGATGATCCAACTCTGGCTGACAAGGAAGCCATTTTGGCCTCGTTGAATATAAAGGCCATGACTTTTGACGATACCATTGGTGTTCTTAGTGATCAGAATGCGTCTGCAAACGGTGGTGAACGATCTAGTCCGTTAGGTAGTCCAATTGTTCTCCAGAGAAGGGGTTCCGTGTACGGATCCAACGTTCCCATGATTACAGGTGAGGTGACTTTGCTTCGCCCACCAGTTCTTGCGTAAATTGTGAAGGCAGTCGTTTGATGACGGTTGATGCTTACTACGTTCATCATGTTTTCAGAGCTTGTGAATGATAGCAACGTTCAGTTTCTGGATCAAGACGACGATGACGACCCAGACACCGAACTTTATCTGACTCAGCCTTTTGCATGTGGCACTGCTTTTGCTGTTTCCGTCCTTGACTCTCTTATGTCCACGGTAATATACAATTCTGAAAATCGTAATCATTTTTCACAGAACTATGCGGGAAGGATAATGTCTAACTTGTGATTGACAGACATACTTCAATCAAAACGCACTAACGTTGATCCGTTCGCTGATAACCGGCGGAGCAACGCCGGAGCTAGAGCTGATATTAGCCGAAGGTGCGGGGCTTCGAGGGGGCTATAGCACGCCGGAAACTATAGCTCACCGGGATCGTTGTAGAGTGGGCCAGATTTCATTGTACGACGGTCCGCTTGCTCAGTTTGGGGAGGGGGGCAAATATGGGAATCTGTTTGCAGCAGCTCTCCGACAATATGGGATGCTCTGCATTGGCCTATACAGGTTACTACCTATGTAAATATGCCTCCATTCCTACTAACTCTTACCACTATTTCTTCTCTGTCTTTGAGGTGGCTGAAGGGTTAGATTCACTTTAGACTGTGCACTGCACATTTCACTTGTGTAATTTAGGTAGACTAACCTATAAGTACGTACGATATTGTTAATTTGTCTGCTCTGCGCTAACACTCTTGTTCTCAAACATTAATTGTTGCAAATATGTCCTACTTGTCCTCTTTCTATTAACACCGCTCGTATTCTGCACCAGTCAGTTGTAGAGTGTTTGTCAAAGTTAAACATCGGTAGCTGAAGGAACTAGCCCGTGTCCGTGCGTATTTCCTTGATGGAAGTCGCATGGATTGGATTTATGGAAGCCTCCTACTTGAAGGAATCATAATTTATACTGGTGTAGTCTTCAGACAGAAATATGTCCGTCCCAAGGTATGGTACTCTTTTATGAGGGTGCTAACATGGAAATAGTACTCGTAATTGTCACTATTCCTTCGCATTGAAGTACTGCTGGAAATAGTTTTTTTTGAATCGATCCCCATCAGTTGAGTCTGTCAGATTAATTTATTGGGCTTAATTAGGCGAAAGCCCTACACTGGTTTCAGCTACCGAGTGTGAATTCTGGATCAAATGCTCTGCGATTTAGTTGCATTACGCGGTTGAGATCTTGTCATTTAAAATTGGAGTGGTTAGCTCAAAGTGGATTTTGTTTCGTTGTTTCGGATAATAGGCACACAAGTAGATACAGTCGTAGATGTAGCAGCCCCTCAAAAAGTGCTGCTTGACTGGAGCACTCGTGGATCTCTGTGAATTTTGGATTCTATACCATTTTAGCGTACAAACTTATTTAACAGTCTAATTACGTCCCCTCCGTCCCTTTTGAACTTGGTATATTGAGATTAAGATTGGGCGTACATGCTTTGTCCCCTAAAATTTGCGTGTTTGTACCTAAATCTACTCAGACATGAGGTCGGACGTAATTGGATTTGTAGGCAGGAATCCAAAGTTGAGATTAAATGCTGAACGAGGACTGCTGAGTTTCGGACGAAACGGGATTCCTTTGGCACCCTAACATACCTTGCAGACAGTAACTACTGGTCAATTGAATTAAAGTGAAAAGTAGTCGCCGTATAAGTTGCATTTCTTCACAGTCTGCAACTATTGTTCTTATAGCCAGTTAATGAGACCAAATGAGATTGTTGATAGATTTCGTGCTATGTAACCGAAGGTTTGGAGGCCAATATCTATTCTTATATCACGTCTGCCTTATATGTACTGTCCTTTTTGTGTGACAAGTGAAATTTATGTATCACTAAAAGTACCTGCACTGTGTTGTCCACATCAACAAGGATGGAAGTGCGAAGAGTAGAGTGGGTGTGTTCAGCAAACGAGTGCTCTGGTTTGGCTGGCAATAGGCTTGTGTTGGCTGTATGCGATTCAATCGGCCTTTGTTTTCCAGGTTTCGCGATACCTCCTCGTCACCGAATGCATCCTCTAAACGCTATGTAATTACTAACCCACCCGATGACTTCACCATGCTGCCCACTGATCAGGTAAACCAGACTCCCATCTCGCACCAGCAATTAGTTCGAAGAAAACTCAATGTTTTCCGTGGGCTTATATTTTCAGGTGTTCGTGCTAATGCAGTTTGATCCTGGATTGGAGTACAAACCCAATCGAGGGGAGCCAGTGGGAACAACATCAGCTATTGCAAATACAACCACCATGACGTCGACGGCAAATCCAACAAATAAAGACGATCCATCCTGACTATTACTCTGTAGGGCTCTAACTGAAGGCCCTTATTCTTACATCTAACATTCCGAGAGAAGAATGAAAGAACCTGACGACCTCAAGGATTCCTGAAAAATTTTGTGAATATTCACGCAGCTCAATTACGATGTCAACGCCAACGAAGTTCTGTGGAACCAGAATATACACCTAGCGTCTCCTCTACCCCCTTAACTTGAATAGCTAACTTCCGGTTACGTCCTACGAATTGTGCAACATTTTTGTTGATGATGATATTGATGTAGCCACATTGTTGATCGTCATCGTCAATGTCTTATTCACCCGAAATTGTGGCACGCAAAGGAATGGCACATTGTTTATTGAGCCTTTGCTGCCACTCGAAGCAACTAGTGACAGCTAATGGTGTTGTAAGTTTTGGTCTACCTGAGTTTAAAACTGTTTCATTTCGTTTAAGTACTGAGACTCTTCTTTAAATGAGTGAACATGGAAGAAGGAAGGCAGTGGTAGGGGATATGCATCTGCTCATTGGCAGCTGCACCACAAATATTATTAATCCGGATCGTGAAAGGGCGCGTGAATGTGAATCATGGGCATTTACGATCATTATTTGTCCCAGTATTAGCTAACGGGCACATGAAAAACCGCCACTTTTTTGCCCGTGAGCTTCATCGTGGTCACGGGTGGGCATGAAAGATGAATTATAATATGTAGGACAACTTCGGTATACCAAGTAATTTTCGTCTCATCATTGTTACGCGACTACCTTATAAATTAGACGGTGAATCTTACTACAACTAAGCACCTAATTTTGTAAAGCTTGGCTTCACGCCATATGACGCCAAAAATCTTCCTCCTAGAACCTTGTTCATCTTTTCACTCCCGGGCTGATACTGGGATAAGTATGGTGGTGATTGGATGCCGGTACGTACCAGGTTGGATCAGTGTCTATATGAACGTATTAATATATGTGAACTTGAATTTCTCCTTTCGGTATGTTGGATGTCTGCGAAAATGATGCGTCTCCAGCTAGAGTTCCTACAGCTATAAAATCCGCAAAGCAAGCGTGCGTTTGTGCATCATGGCAATTTTTTTAAAAAAAATCTTGAGGCTTCTCTTTGTTCCTGAGGAAGGGAAAGTGACATGCCTACTTTGCGGGGCGCAAGCAGCCACTCAGCCACTGTATTTATTTATCTCGTGCAACTTTTCCAAGTTCACTAAAATACCTGTACGTGGTGATGAGGAGAAATCTGAACATTCCAGTGGTCAGCTTTTGGCGATTGAAACAACTGTTTGAGGAACAACATGCCAAGAGAGATGTCACTTCTTCTTGAACCCTATGAGGCCTCAGATTTAAGTACCATTTCCCATAAGTCGCCAAGATTTGACCTACCCTCGTACTAGTATTCAATAATAAACTAAAAAGGGTAGAGCACAGCTTTCCACTTTGTGTGCAGCAATTTAGCCGTAGTTACGTGTCGTACCTGAAGCCACGTTTTTCTAGTCATCATGTGAAATAAAACTTCGGAGGATATATTTCTTGTTACTTAATTATTCACTAGGAAGGAAATTAGCTACTCGTTACGACCTTATAACTTACTTGGTATAATTTCTGCAATAGTAAGTCAAGAATCCAATCTATTTGTTTCTACGCTCCTGCAAGGGTATCTTGTCCGAGCAGGGCGTTGTCCAAACAGCTGCAGTATGTGTTAACCAGAGCGGCAGTTACATATATTGGACCCGGGTTGGCGAAAAGCTGACGCATCGCATAGAAACCAACTATAAATCAGTCAGCATGTTATTTAAGCAGTACCTTTTGATTTCGGGTCCTGAGGGTGGGCTCAAATGTGCATGCTTTACCTGTCTATTTTGGATGTGCCATTGTGCTGTGTGAATCAAGTCCATGGTATCTATTGTTCTCAACAGGGCAAAAAGCAGTTACGACAAATCAAATCGTGAACACAGCACAGCATTAATGACACTATGGTCCATCATTTAAACAGGCTGAATTGTAGGTCGAGGGGTCTGTGCCGGCTACAAAGGTCACGGAATGGGCCTACTGGGTTCAAGCTGCGACTCTATATAAAATACACCAAACTGCCATGATGCTTGTCCTTTTTACTTTGTGTACCGGTAAAGAGTATAGCTAAAGTGTGTATTCAGTGATGAAAAATATAGTGTTTCACTCGTGCTAAGACTCAAGATATTAGGGGGAAATCGTTTATGAAACTAAAATTCTACTTGCGCAGTCGGGACTGATAATGCGTCTTATCAAGGGGATAAATTGTAACTAATGGCACTGCGGATAATGAGAGTCGAATAACTTGTGCTTCCATTAAATAAAATTTTTAATCAAAACTGTGCATAGTTATCGGTGTGTTTTCAAACGGTTCTGATTGGTTGTATACGTCGTGGAAAACATCGAATTGCGTGACTCCTTACCCTGCGCATTTAGAACCGGACATTAGAATAAATTTAATCTCAACACATCAAACTTCAACCACCCCGATTTAATCTATACTACGTGCTAAGAATCCATACCACCTGGTCTCACAGTCCTTAATATAAATAAGACTTCAGTGTGAATCTTGCATTGATGTGACGGTTCATCGCCGTTTAACAAGCATTTAATAAATAATGAAAGCAATTATGCAAAGTATATCGTTATAAGGGTAATAAATTAAAATAATGTAGCTAATAATTATTTTCAAAAATAACAAACACAGCGGGTGCAACCATTCACAGAGAGCTATGGCGCGAAGGTGCTCCTCCTAACGTGTGAGTGTCACCACACCCGAGCTCTGCTGTTTTTATATAATGCGTGTTATACTAGTTAGTATGCTGTTAATTCGCTCTAGGTTCACCATCTTAATTGTTCGTCAGGGTGGTCACATAGTGCTAGCATTATGATATGATTTTAATAGTAGTGTTCTAACTTAATGTAATTTAGAGCGCATAGTGCAATAGAGTTACTTTCTATTAGTCCACAGTCGTCAAGTAACTGTTAACGGTGCCCAAAAGGTTCCGTGTGAAAAACAATATTATGCTGTAGCTCTATAGAACTATAAATATTTGCATTTTGTTATGCTACGACGGACCGTAATGAGTGATTCTTGTTGCATAAATAATTCATTGGTAATCAAATCTTGTGAAAATAATAAAATCACTTGAAATAACATATCAGATAACGTTGACATTGTTGTTACTATATTGTATAGGAATTTAGATGTAGTGTATGTAGGGTAAGTGCTAAGCTATTGTTGAAATTATTATTCAGCAAATAATAATGTCTACTCCTTGTTATACATGATGTAGTTAAAAATAATTTTTAATGACAGGCTACGTCGAAATTTAGAAATTAATCATCATTCAGTAGCACCGATTGTAGAGCCTACTAATAAGGATTTCGCCGTTCGTTGTATCATCTCATCTCCTGTTCACCGTCAATCGTGAGGTTTCAAATGTATTATTCTAGTTTACAAACCAAATCAGATTTAGTGATAAGATCCGTTGATCCGTAGCAGCGCAGCCATCTTGTAGTACGAGTATATGGGCAGAATTGTCCGAAATGAATACCTTCTCATCGCTCAATTACGAAAGGAGATTTACTTTCCAGTCTCATTACTAACTTGATTATCGATTCTCCGGGCACAAGAAGTCTCATTCGAGCGATCTTTTCTTGATAGAGTTTTGCGGCATTGTAATGAACAGACGGAGAAAGGTGAAACGTTCCGCCTAATTTAAATATTAGAAAATTTCTGCTATTCTTTTCTCAAATCTCGTTGTAGTAGCTCCAGGAGTTAGTCTTAAACAAACTTAGTGTACGCTATTTTGAGATAGCATCAGTGCACTGAAGCGATTTCTTGTTTCTGCGACGGAAGCTACTTTAATTACTTTCAGTCTACACAAATAATTCACGAAACTAATTATTACGGAAGCAAACTCACTTATTAGGCAAAATAGCCGTTTCAACATTCAACCTTGTGACATCACTAAACTCATGTCTTCTGCCAGCAGGAATGGGTGCTCAGTGATTTTTTACAGGAGTTACACTTCTGAAATCAGTAATGAGCTCAAGCGTGCCGTCAGCCATTCGAGTAGGATCTGTTTAATATTGAAATGAGCATACCCTTGGAGGTATAAGCTGGGAATTAGTTCCTTGATACGGATGCGTCGTTCTAACTTTATCATCATTCATCAAACTATGCAATGAACAGGGTTCACTTTTGGCATAGTAATTTGCCTTCTTTGCTCTGCAGTGAAAGAGATTGCTGTTCTAACTCGACAATTACAATCTACAGTGAAAGTGAGTACGAATCATTTGTTTATTTTTGGTTACTCCGCAGTTCGTACCATAGCCCAGACTGTGTAGTGAAACAGTAAGTGCGGTGAATCTGTGAACATACGAGCCTTTGATGTAATAAGGCTTTAATATTCCTTAACGAAAGGCGGTGAAAGTGAGGTTCGAATGCGGAACCAAAAAATCAATCACGGAAGCAGTTACTTCCCAGAATCAAAGTTCCACGAGTTGTGAACTCTGCAGGTGCCATTTAACAAAATAAGTGTATTCTCTGCGGAGGGTAGCATGGAATGCAGTTGCCGAAGTTCCCTGAAATCTTCCAATAGCTGTGGTGGAATTAAGCCTACAAAGTCATAGGAACCTTTCATTTTTTATTATAACATGGTGTAGCAAGAGGTGCTGTGGTGCAGCTTCAGAGTGTAGTGAGATAACCAGCACATCTTCTGACAAAATGGCGATGCTTTATTAACGAGTCTGCGTTGCTAGGAGTGCCGATCGGGATTGAAGAATGAATGGTCCATAAACTTTCGAATTGCTCGTAAACCGTAACTTTTTAGTCAATTTTTGAATGCACAGAGAGTCGATCTCACTACTATAGCTATATTCAGCGAAAAGCGCTGTTCATTTCCCGTATCTGATCCGGATTGATTTCACCTTAGCTCTGCATGGAAATTAGAGGGGGCTTCGGCACTGAGAGAGACCATGCAGAAACTTTTTCAAAGATTTACAACAATGTAAAATGTGATTTTAGGATAACGGGATTTCTCTGCGAACTTGATTGCCTACATAATTAATTATCGAAACTATACTAATGCTTTTAAAACGTACTTTCGATACTCTACATACTGCTATAGGTCAAATGGTCTTGAAAGTGCGTAGGCGTATTTGACGTTAATCAAAAATTTTATTTCCTCATATATCGTATGGCTTCGTCTTTCACGTATATTTTAGCGACAGTCAAGCTCTCGAGTCAGCTTAAAGCACATCACTTATTTCTCATTTTAAATCTGATGTACTTACCTTAGGTTGGAACTTGCCAGTGGTTATAAGTATCACACTGCATGTTTTAATTATAATCCCAGGAAGTGACTTCGGAAGGTTGATTTCTAGCTTAGGTCCATCCGATTTTGAATGCAGTGGGCGGAAATTCATTGTATAGTCATAGGGGTAAATATATTTTGCAGAGGAAAAGAAAAGACTCGAGCATTTCTTTGCGAACCTTTTGATTGTTATGCTTAGATGATTGTAACCAGAATGTGTACGTCAATTATTAAGTATATGCTGCACTGGGTGAAACACTTTCTTATATTGAGTCTGATGATGGATGGTTCTTAGGGATGTATGATATACTAGCCTGTGAATGCAATGTAGAAGTGCTAATACGGGATGAAATGGTTTGTCAGTGTGTATATACAGAATTGTATGAACTATGTTATAACAATATTACCAAATGTACGTTACTGTTGTTGGCTGAAAATACCTGACTAAAGTATAAAAACTGAAATAAAAAGCTCATAACGATGAATATGACCGGAGATGATACTGTGACGGACAAGTGTCAGGATTTACATATGTGGAACAAACGGTAAAAAGTAAGTGGAATAAGGGCGTCAGATCCATTTTGACTTCATCATGGCATTCGCACTGAATGACCTTCTAATAGGCATGCTGCTAAAACGTGCTAACTTGTTTTTATGATTTTCGGTTGAAATACGCACATTCCGATTTGCGATAGGTTAAAGTGATGCATCCTATGCTAACCAGGGCTCGTGTTGGAGCATGCGAAGAAAGAGCTTGAGTAAATTTGAAATGTAAATGCCACTTATCAAGACCCTGAAAGGAATGGGTTGACCAAGTGCCAATCCCACATGCCATCAAGACAAAAGCCGAGAGGCCTACAGCGTCGGTAAGAAAGTGCTTTTAATCTCTGTCCTGACGCGTATTGGTAGCATTTGCTATCACCGTCTCAAAGGCGGTAGTCAAGAACCGTGAGACTATAGTTCAACCAGAGGGTCGATAGACTTGCAGGAAACGGCGCGAATTTCATAGAGTCTTCACAGCGCAGATAATGGCCACGGAAATACCATTTTTGTACGGGCATGTAATCGGCCTTCTGTTGCTGACCGTAAGCTTTGTAGCACCTTTTGCCAGCTCGGGGCTGATCTCTGGAAATCGTGAAGCTCGCAACGGCAGCACCTCCGATGTTAAGAACGAACGTAATAATCCTTACACTACACTTACAAGTGACGCATTCGATTTCACAGAGTTTGGTTTTGCGGGCATGGACAAGGACCACATCAACCAGTGGCTCGAGAAGCTCAACTATGCTGTGTACGGCCTTCCTATATCCTTACTCCTTCAGTATACCATTATCTACGCCTACTCATACTTTGTCGTGTTCACTACAAAATGGATACTTCAAGAGCTTAATCGTGGAGGTGACTTGAACAACCCCATTGTATACCAAAAGACTGGGTATGTCAACGAAAATTTGCACAGTGGACGGTTCGAAAATGCTGTCCAGTCCATCATTGGTCGAGTAGGAAATTATTCAAGTACTGGTGCCCCAACATACTATTACCATTGGACCGGAAATAGCCAGCAATTGAACACAGCTCAGCCAAGTGATTTCCGAGCCCCCCAAACTTCAACGAGTTACACCACGATCTCAGGGCAAAGTCATACTCAGCAACCGGGAAACCATGAGCACGAAAATCAGCTGTGGAGAAGACGAAATTTTCCTGCCCGTCACCGCTGATGAGATTTAGCCTCAATGAAGACCACTGACTTTGAATAAAGGTCTCGAGAATTATTGAAAATAAAATAAATCTACGGCTTACAAATAAAAGTTGTACCGAAGTTATAAGTCAAATCAAGTGATAGTAATTTATTATGAATGTTTGTTTAATGGCTACTCAAATACCACCAAAGCAATATGTCATTAAATTTGCTTATATTTTTAAAACCAGTCTTACCAACATTTCAACGATTTTGTAATCTTTCTCTCCGTTCTACAGCTCGTTTTCGAAGGATTTCAAAGCTTCTGAAACGGTTGCAAGTTTCGAGTCGAAGCAACTCGAGTGCATGAGTGTAGGGAGAGGACTGATCATTTTTGATTGACCATGAAAGCTATCTAACCATTGTTGTCCGGCAAATTGTCTATCTCTGAGTTGGGGGCTATCCATATATTAAGTATCCCCTTTTTGCCCGAAAAAACCCGTTCTCCCCTTCCGTCATCAATGGTATCACGCGAGGATTTTCGGGATTTGAGACCCCCCTCCCCCCTGAGTGATACGTACGTATTATATGGACAGCCCCATTGACGCAGTAACGGAAGTCGCACCTCGAATCTCTTCACCAACACTTGTTGCTGGCTACTCCACTGCAGTGTGCTATGATCCCAACAATAAAAATTCCTTTGTTTAGTGGGGATTACGCAGGTGTAAAATCCATCAAACCACATAATAAACTATCCAGAAATGATTTCATTAAAATTTCAAATTGAATATATTGGAAACCAGGCGTAAGTTTAACGAAAGGCTGTAGGGTATATTCTAGCAGTGGGTCACCACATATCCTATAAAAACCCCATGGCAAACCGTTGTGTACACCAGGGTATTGGGTAACCCTTGTATCGAAAGGATTCTAGCTGATCGGATAACTTTCCTCGGTTTGCAGATAATGGTTTATCCGATCCTAAACGTGGAACGTCGGATACGTATAGACTAGTGAAGATATGTAATTAAAATTTACAATTTCTGTCCGGCTAAAACAGAAATTTTAATTTGCTTAAATTTTAATTTCTGACAAAAACTATAGTTTGAAATTTAAGTTCAAATTTCTGTTTGAATTTCTGTCCGTCTGAATTAAAGTTTAATTTCTGTCCGCAATTCTGTCTGTACTCACGAAAAAGTTTATGGAGCTGGAAACTCTTTTGCAGGGCAATCATGTAATTATTCGAAAACTTAATTGTGTTCGTTTTGCGTGGCCATGCGCATGATCACTGTAATCGGTGGAGAAAAATCCGCACGTAACTTTCATGCTAGAAATTTTGTTACAGAGTATTCGTAAAATTTATGGTATTAATTAATTATCATAAATTTCCCAAGCCAAAATCCCCGAGCTGAGTAGAAGGGTCTACAAAGTAGTGAAGATTTATAGTTCACGAAAACTCAAATTTTAATTTTAATTTAAATTAATTAATTTTAATTTCTAAATTAAAATTAAAATTTCAGAAAAAAGCTATAATTTGAAATTTAAGTTCAAATTTCTGTTCAAATTTCTGTCCGCCTAAATTAAAGTTTAATTTCTGTCCGCAATAATACTCATTCCACTTCCTAGCACGCTCACTATTTAGAATTCAGATTTTGAACTATTCTTGGTCAAGCCCACATCCCGTGCAAGCATCTGTATCAGTTTCTGACGTACGCTACCACCATGGAATTCGCTCACTGTACTCACGAAAAAGTTTATTGAG
>WJFA01000253.1:0-48595 GCA_009870155.1 Pseudobourletiella spinata | reverse complement strand
GGTCCATGGTTACCACAGCACATGCACACACAAACACAACGACACAGCACACGCATCCACAGCCTGCGGAGAGTTTACACGTACTAATCGCAGGTATTTTAAATTTGGCATCTGTCAGGTTTATTCATTCCGTTCACCCTTTTTTCTGGTGCGAGAACACTAGTTCACGTGTTATTATTTCGTAGAAGTACGGTAGCATTAAAATACAATTATGTTCAAATCGTTTAGTGAACGTTTTGACCCGCATTTTCTGTCACTTTCTCTCCACCAACCACAGACACTACTGCGCTGCGTCCAATAACGTAATACTCTAAGTTAAGTTGTGGGTAACTTCGCTATTTTTACCTTTAAATGCAATTGTGATGGTTGGAATGTCTGTGTCGTTGAAGCAACGATCGCGGTCGGCTTCATGGATGCGACCCTAACCACAGGTTGTGGACGCGTTAAAAACGATATGCCATTGAGCAAAGGTTGTCACACATCTTTACTTCCCGTGTTTAATCATCATAAAATCAGGAGCTCCTCTAAAGTTTATCTCCAACTCTAGCAATGACTCATACTTGAGGACCTTACTTAAACCGGTACACAGCTGTACACAGAGCTGTAGGCGTTGACTAGAAATCAGTTGTGACTGAACAACTCATCAGTTGGTACAGATAGTTCAGACCCTATTTTTCAACTTAAAGCAATATCTTTGAAACAATTGATTCCAACGCAGACGGCCATCCATGATTTCAAATTTTGTGAACATAATTCCGGCAGTAGTGAGAACTTAGAGTTGGTTTTGACTGAACACTGGCATCATACACCAACTTCGAGCGGAAAGCTACTCCATGAAAGCCTAAATTCGCACAGGCGCTACACATTATCCTTCCACGAGGTTATCAATAGTTTCCGTGATCGACACGTCTTGTTTCCACGTCGCAGTTAACCTTCGCGAAAATTATCAAGTGAGCTATTTAGCTGGAACTAAAGTAAACAGACTGAGTTTCTAAAGAATCGGTTAGGTACTGATACTTCCTTGTGACTATTCATTATGCACTGGCTTGTTTTATCGCTCATTCTCGTGGCAGTGCTCATTGCCGTTTTCTCGATAATTTGGGGGCGGTGGAAACGGCTGAGCATCCTTAAACGCTATGGTATACCCTCAATGATACCGAACTTTTTTTACGGGAATCTCCCGGATTATCAAGCACTTCCAAATGTATTATTTGATGAAATTCTCGTCAAAAGGTAAGTTTTTTAAATTTTTAATAACTAACTTTTGACAGTACAAGCTCAGTTCTAGAATTACTTGCGTTCATATTTTTTTTGAGTGGACGCTTCCTGTCAAACTGCAGCCGTGGGATAGTATTAGTTTTCAAGAGAGTGCTTCCTCGTTCACTTGCCATTGTCTGATTAGACAAAGTTATCAGTAATGAAATTAATTACCGTGTCAATGTCAAGTCCGACCTATATCATGTCTTAGCAGAAATCTATGCTATTATGCACAACTTTTGTGTTTTTAAATGCGGAGATGCAACATTGCATGCTTATGATGACATGTGTGCTATTCTTACAAAATGCGAATCTTCTCACAAAGTAACTCGAGTACATTATAATTATACTATTACGATTGTCTCCACAGGTTTGGAAAAATCTGTGGTTACTACTTTGGAGCCAAACCAGTTATCTTAGTCGCCGACCCTAAGGTCCTGGAAGCAATTCAGAAATACCCTCCCATTCGAAAAAGTTTCCTAGACAGACCCCGCCGGATTCCTGGTGGTATCAACCCGGACAAGAAACGACGAATCATGCTTGGGAATCTTCCTGTTACCGAGTGGAAAAAGATGAGGAAAATCATCGGCCCATTTTTTGGATCGCATAACCTTGGAGAAATGATTGGAAACATCCAGTTACAAGTCGACACCTTCATGAACATTGTGCGCGAACGAGAAACGGATGAGATTGACTTTTACTCACTCTTTCAATACCTGACGTTGGACATCATTGCTAAGACAGCCTTCGGGGTTGACTCCAGCATGCAATCGAACCCAAATGATGAATTACTCATGGCTGTAAACGCGGAGTTTAGCAAAGGAATCAATGGAGGGCTGGTGAAAATGTACTTGTGTTGGCCAGAACTTTCACCGCTTCTATCCCGTGTGAGGGAGCTCAGTCTATGGCTGAAAACTGAGCTTGGTTTAGTACCACCTTCAGCACTCTGGGAGGCTGGTAGAGATGCAGTTCTGCGAAGATTGAGCCTAAGTATTAGAGACCAGAGTTACCATGACCTGCTCTACCATTTACTAAATGGGAATGAATTATCACGAGACGCTGTTGTAGCTAATACAGTGTTGATTTTCGAGGCCGCTTATGAGACAACTAGTAGCTGTCTCGGGTTTATTATTCACATTTTAGCTCATCGACCAAGATATCAGAAGAAAATTCGGCGGGAGATCCGAAAAGCGCTCAGGGAGCCACTCGGTGGCCTAAACTCCTTCAGCACCCTACAAACACTGAAGTTTATGGAGGCGTGTGTGTATGAAGCCTTACGACTTTATCCTACCCAAACGACGTTCATTAGCAGGTGATGATTGCAAAAATGTATATTTGACGAGCCTTCGCTTGGTAGAGACATTTTGTAACAGAATTTAAACCTAATGGAGATAACAGGTCTGGAGATACTGACATGGAAGTAACGGGTGAAGACGGCAAAGTTTATACGTTTCCCAAGGGAGTCCATCTACAGGTAGCCCTGTTTCAACTACATCACGATCCTTCCCTGTGGAAACAACCGAATAAGTTCCGTCCTCATCGGTTCTTGGATCCCGCAAAAAAAGATCTCAGACCGGCCCAGTATCAAGCTTTCGGGTTGGGACCAAGAGAATGCATTGGAAAGGCATTTGCCCTCATGACAATGAAAATTATACTAGCCAACCTTCTGCTGAAGTATAAAATCGTTCCGTCGGAAACTACAGAGAAGATGGGGAAAATCTCCATTCAGTTCAAGACGGCAACCATGACACCAAAACGGGGTAGCCATGCCCGAGTTGAAGTCATTGCATAAATAAAGCAGTCCGTTCTTAAAGGACATATGGATAGAATTATTTTAGACAGTTTGAGTCAATTATGGTTGGCTTACTGTTTCGCCGCTACACGTAACATAAGGAATCGTTGCATAAGGCCGTTCGCCATTGCGCTGGAGATGTCAATATTTTAGTAACTTCGTTTTAGTACGATACTGTGTCAGAGGTTAAAGCTATAAAGGAGAATTAGCATCTAATGTAAAACGTATAATCAGCAGAAATTTAAATTAAGGTGGCTAAAATCCATACTACCGAGGAAAATCGGAGTTGAGATAATATTTGTGAGTGATTGCTGCTTCTAAATTTCGAATTCACTTTGAAGATATATATCTGTCTATTTTAATCAACCCAAAAATAACATAACTATGCACGCAATGGTTAAAGACGGTGCGGTGACGGTCTCGAATTTTCGCACAATGATGCTATCATGTCATGGGCTAACTCTCGCGTTGCTATTTGGTTCACAGCAAGTGGCACCATTTCAGATACCATAAAGCCATTTCGAGAATTAAATTAGAATTTCATTTCTTATTTTTAACGCCATACAGATGACTTGATTCATTCGATTTCATAAACGTCAGTTCTAATTTTATTGTCAATAATATATTTTCTGAACGTTTGAAGGACAAGTATGAGCAAGGCCCTAATTGTCAGGTTATCAGTCAGTTTAGAACTTCCTGCCAGAGGTTTCTACAGCACTTAACTGTTAATAAGTGCAGGATGTAATGTTACCTTATTATACACCACAGAAAATGGTTGCACCTAAATACTTTAAAAATATTCACAATGTTCTTGCGGCATTCACTCGGCCAAAATGACCCAATCAAGCTTTCCACTACATAGACAAGTTATTGGTGCAAATCAGAATAAATTAAATACTCATTTCACATGTTTGTGAGGCATATTGATAAAGACACAGGGAATAGAAAGCTTCTTTCGGCCGCAAGAGGGAGGGAGAAGACAGCACGGTCGGGCTAACGTTCACCAAGTTGTTCAACTTGGTGGCACTACCAAGTCCAGTCCATATGAAGACAAGCACTCTTTAGAATACCGGTATCTTGCTCTGCGGGGTGAAGGCAAGATCGTCGTCCAATGTAAGCAATACCTGAGATACAGACGAACAGTTTTTTCACCTACCTTCATATTTTCGGCACAACCGAAACTTCTTCATGCAATTGTATGTGAGACTATTAATCTCATGCAACATTATCATATCATACCATAAATGAGCAGAACATGGCTCCCGCGGATAAGAAGTGCCACATGTCATGTTCATCGTAAAAGTCCATAAAGAAACAAGCCTTATTCTGAACTTTGGACTCTGCTGGGGACTTCTCCCATGACGTTGCCGCCTGCCTGAAGTAATTGAGCGAAAATATCCAGAGAACGATTGTCAAAATCCCATACACCAGCGTCTGCAGCCAAACATTTCCTCCATATTCGTCATGGATATTCTGAAAAATTTAAATGACCACTACCGTTATCGTGGCATTAAATGCATTTCTTTGCGGTATTAAATGGTAAACTCACCTTCATGACAGCATAGTAGCCAGTGTACGCGACCAGATTTACGATGAGCATAGCAAGCACTTGCGTCGCAAAATTACTCTCTATCATGATCGTCCAGATCATAGCAATGATTACGCCGTTGAAAAATATTCCTAACAGAGGGAGTAACACTCTGTTCGGGCCAAGCTTCAGCTGTATGATATTAGAATCTGTTTCCAATGTCCATGTTCTCTGAGACCACGGTAGACAGCTATGCCGAGTTTTCAAATCATCCCGCCACTTTCCCATGACATACTTGTACACGTCTAGCCAGTTGGTGACAACCTCGTCGTTTTCTGAGAATTATAAAACGGATGCAGATAACACTGACAGGCCGAGCTTTAATATCATGGTAATTATGTAATGAGCTTAAATTTGGGTATGTTTGCTGGTAACTTACGATTTTTCAGGTAACCCACATAGTATAGGTACGTGAGGATATTGAAGACAAATATGGCGTAGCCTACCGTGAAAATTACTTTGAAAATAAAATTTTCAAAGAGCAGCCCAAACATTGTGTAGATTGAGACTAAGGCCAAGATTAGGAGCAGTATATTCCTAGAATTAGAAAACATTTTCCCCTTTAAAATACCATTTATTTTGTAAATATCTTTCTTTATGCTTTCCTAGGTTTGAGTTCCTTCACAATCCTTTTCTAACTTCAAAGCGTAGTTACTGTGTCAGACCAGCTGGCTCAAGTCAATGCTACCACACGCATTTATGTCATTCCCAATAGCTGTTCATAGCAGTAAATTTTTCTGTAGCATTTGTAGTTGCTGTACAAAGTATTGCTAAATTACAGACTGGCTTGTTTTTGGTACTGCAGTGCAGTCATAAGTCGCATATCATATTACTACTCTATACTGTATCCCTATACTATTACTACTCTGTATTGGGGATAAAGTCTGTCATTTCTACTTGACTTACTAGTATTTTCAAAAAATGTCTGACATCAATTCTTAGAAAATACCTCTTCAAGATTTTAGAGCACTGTGAGTAGGTCATAATTTCATTGACATTAGGCGTAGAGGGATTTAAACATTGTTTATTATCAACTTCTACAACACCACTGATAACTGAAATGGAAAAAATGCTTACGCATTAACGTTTACCGGGTGTCTGAACTGATAAACTTTGACGATCCCAAGGACAGCAATCACATACATGAATGAAGTATCTGCAAAAAATATCAACAACTGCATCAACTGATGACGTCGTAAGGTGACCAACTGAAGCTGTAGCAAGTAATCTATACTCACCATACTGGAAGTTTGTCTGATTTGGACAGAGATGGTAGCTTGCCGACAGTGCACCTAAATTAGCCCAATTTCTAAGCTCTAATTAAACATCAACTAACTAAGCTTATCAACTATCGAACCTAAAGCTCTGACGTAACATTTTTCTTTATCTAGAACTATATCTGTCTCACGTGCCAGGCTTACCTTCCATAACCTGAAACAGAAAAAGAGATCCGGGTTAGTAAGTGGATCAAGTTAGCCACATTGTATGTGAAACGTAACGAGATCACTCACCAAAGCTACTCCCATGGCGTAGAATAGTCCAAAATGCTGAAGCACACCATGATCCAGCTTTTCCTCACACGCAGGAAAGAGAGTCCTCCACAGTGAATGATTTTGTTTGAGCCTGTAACGATCCGCCACCTCCTTTTTCCATCGCTCACTGGTCATCTCATCGGTGGTCTTCAAGCTTAGCTGTCGAAGGCGGACGAAGAGCATGAACGTGAGGCCTAGGATGACGTAACCGACATTGGAGTACAAGTGGTTGAAGTCAAAGACTTGTTTGTAAGGGTGAGCGCAGAGGAAGTTGTAGTAACAGAGGTCATGTTCTCCGGTTCGGTACAGAACCTGGTAAAAAATCCCATTCAAATAAAACTTCGGTTTAAAAAACGCATTCGGCGCATGACTGCCTCTCTGCAGCACACATTTTACTGAAGCAGTGTAAATAAACTAGAGTAAAATGAGAAAAATTTCGGGTACGTTCACATAGTTGAAAATGAGCTGAACGGTGGGTGCGCAGTAGAAGACGGCCACGAGGGTGACAGACCAGAAATACTGCTGGGACTTCTTCTGCAGTGATTTGCAATCAGCTTTGACAAAGTCTGATATGAAGACTGTAGCTCGAAGTCGTTCTTTCCATCTGACGTCTACGACTTTTTTATTCAGTGTTTCATCATCATCCCTCTTACTTCCACCGTTTGACATGGGAATTCGAAGTCTGCAGAAAGAAGAGTAAAAAGCGTAATTTTTTATGCTTATATATGTATCTTAACGGGGCAGAAAAATCCGTTTGCGTCAAGAGCAGAAGCTTTAGTATCGTTGTTAATTTCATACTTGAGATGGTGGAATCCGACGAATATGAGGAAGACGATAAGGATGAGCAAAAAGTAGAATGACAACGGCAGGAGGATGGGAAGGACGTAGCCACCTTCGTTGATTACTTCCTGAACGTAGAGTGAGATTGTTTTATTTCTGATCTGTGTTAGACCCCGCGTCGACGCTCGAGCAGATAACTCATTCCAGTAATTTCGCCGGCCCGTTGGAGGCACGATCCCGTTGTACTCCTCGCAGGCCGAGTCGTCGCTCAATATCACAATGACAATCACAAATCCGCTGGGGAAGTAATCCCTCTACGATGATAGAATGCATTACTATTAGAACGGGAGTTGTTAGAAAATTCTTTTGATGTCTTTACTCACTCGAACAGTAAGACCAGTTTTGGTTGACACAGTCTGCCAATGCCCAGCATATCTCACCGTGCTTTCAGTCTCTAAAACGGGGCACTGTGAAATCCCAATACAACTATGAAACTGATACACGTGGTGGCATTCTGACCGAGTTTATCACGGCTAATTTACCTCGGGACGTTGAATTGACAGAATCATGCATGTGGTATCCTCGGACGAAGCAACCACCATTACAGGGAAGTCGGTATTCTTCCAGCCATACTCGAACCGGTAAAACGTGGGAGAGTGCAAGGCCACTGATCTCACAAGTTCAGTCCCCGGCCTACAAATCAATAAGGCTGAATCTTTCATCACTATTTTACGTAAGAAAACAGATTTAACCGCTCAGAAAAATATAACATCCTGGCCTCAAGTCAAAGCGACTTCATCTGAAAGTTTGATCATCAAACATGATTTCCGTGATGACTAGCTGTGTTTTCAACCTCTTAACTTGATTTATTTTACTTGAACTCAAATTTAAACGATCGTGTAAAAATAACCTCCCACAGTCACAACGTGACCCAGGTTGTAACTGGCCCATCTACTTTGTCACGCCTTAACAAGATCAGTATTAATTCTGTCATTGCGTAAATGCTCATGTTAATAGCACTGTGTCTCTCCTGTTGTGTGCAGAGTATAAATGAGTGCACAACACTCGAACATTCTAACAAGTTAGTTGATTTGACCTTGCATCTAATTTGCTTACTTTATGAACGCGTCGTAAGTGACTTCGACTTTGAAGAAAAAGGCGACATGCTCCTCCGAGCAGCTTGAGATCATCACAATCAGGTCATCTTCGTTTAGGATGTCCCCATCATTGAAGCATAGGGTCCGCTCAATCGTTCTGTAAATTGCCATGCTCGAGCTGCGCAAAGAAGAATTCGCCATAAGCTGAGTTCACAGTAGTAAAACGAAGGTAGGGAAATAAAAGCCGCACCAACCCTGAGTCTTTTCGATGGAACACAGGGAGTTCCCATGCCTTCACGTCTTTCCGTTGCCGTATTGTAAAATGTAGGGGGCATTCCTGAGTGAGGTTGTCATACTTCTCTATTACTTCTGCATACACTTTTAACTTTGCATTCTATTGGAGTCATATAGGAAATAAAAATAAAATATTTTAGCCATTGAACTTCTAATAAATGTCGCTATGTCAGTCATCTACTTACTAACCAGAATTTGGTATGCAAGTTAATAAGACCATGACCAACACTGGCCGAACATGAGTACACGATGGAACTACTTCTATCCGAGTAAACGTACTTGGTACAAAACATGACGAAAATGTATCCAACATTTTCTTAAACGTCACATGTCACATTATGAAGAATCACGTAAGGAAAAACTTGGAAATTTTCCCGGAGATCGCATATTGGTTGTTACTACAAATAGAATTAACTGTAAATGACAAGTGACATCGACTTACGTGAGGGTCAGTAATAACGTTTGAACTATCATTGAACTGGTATTGGAACACCTGGTGGCCATCTTTCCGTACGTTCTGTTGGTAAAGTTGGTTGATTTCCGCCTGTATCACGTTGAATCCCCTGGTTACACTATAAATGGCCTTCACAGAACTAATGGTTGTCAAGAAGAGGAGAGTCACTGTACTGTACTGGACGAACCAGTAATTGTTTCTGGCCACCCGCCTAATTCTACCACCACTTGCCATGTCACATCTGATAGAACCAGCTAATATATACAAAATCGAAGAACCATAATGCCAGGGCGGCCACTTCACTTTACCTTTAATAAGGGGCTCCAGGAAAATCCCCCATATAAATACTGCACTTGAAAAAGATAAGCTGACATTTCCACATGGGAAGCGCAGTTACTTGAGCAACGATTAACAAGTGTACCACCCATCTATGCTTCTTTCAATTGGTTGCATAACTATGCATTTACAACTTGGCAGACCGAAAGCTTTTCGGCTGAAGTTCATTTGCAGAATTACACACTATATCAGGCACAAACATAGATACAAACACTGATAGTTCTAGTTGACGAGTATTCCACATTTGCTGTACAACATCGCCCACACTGGTTGTACCGCCAACGTCGCAAATTTTCCAATTTCACCATGTTTATGTATTTTAATGCTATGCCAGGAGACAAATTCCACACAAGTCTCGTCCATTCGAACACAACAGCTGCGTGGATCCTGAGGATAACAAATGCTCTGCAAACTGTTGAGTTGCTGAAAACTTGTATCGTTCACAAAACTCCTCTCGTTTCCTAATTTCAATGATGACTATTGAGGGAAAGAAGGAAGCGTTTGCGGCTCAGATATTGGAACTGGTGTATCTCAATGCTTTAGTACCCATGGTCAATCCCATTCCACACATCTCCCACACTTTTACTGTCGCATGTTATAGAATAAAATTTGATCGCAGGTCACGGCAACGTTCACAATCTATTTTAATGGTGCAAAGAGAACTTACGCACTAAATGAGTGAATGGTTTCTATCTTTGCACAGGATCTTCGCAGCTCTCTGGAGAAGTGTTGAATTCACTTTGGTATAATCGCTCGCGCTTATTTCATCATTAAAGAGACACTGTTTGATTCGGGGCCTTGCAGAGCAGCAGATAGCAGAGTGGCATTCACACAACCACTTGTCTGGCGTCGCGAATGAAATCGTCCTCTTATTATTACTTCTTCAATCAACTGTAGCTGTGGTTCTCTCCACGCCGCGGTAGTCATCAATGTTTGTTTCACGGGGTCATGCCACTATGCACTAAACTTTAAATTGCCACTCGTTGAGCTGAGATGTGCGAGGGACTCTGTGAGTGTAAGTGATCTTCAGACCATCCATTTCTGGAGACAATTATTGCCCTTTCGCCGCTATTCTGACTAATGATTTTTGAATTCGCTCGCAGAACTGATCGTCTAGGGGAAGGAATGCGTTAACACGCTGTACGGGGAATATAGACAATAATACCTACGCAAATGCAAACACGTCAGTTGTAATAGCCTATTGTCAAAGTTGCCAGTGTTTAGAAGTTTTCGCTGTGAGCTTTGTATAACAAGCCATTAGTTCGATTGAAAGGGGTCAGCGGTTCAGAATACAGTAGTTGACTCCTCTCTGTGCTTCTCCTGAGATAAAGAAACGTGACACGTTTATTATTAATGATGGGATACTCATTTTTCCAATTATAAACTGCTGAGAAAGCTTGTAATAAGCGTGGCGTAATTAATTTGTTACGGAAACTCGAATCTTTAATTTCTAAAAACGCTTCCAATTCACTAGAGTTTCTGTAGAAGCAAAATGAACTGACTGGTAAACTAAGGGTATAAGCCACAGAGTAGCTGTGCTTCAAGCTTAACACCCATCTGAGAACAGAGCTGATGAATTCCAGAACATTTTAGTTTGTTAGTGAATTAGACGCGGCATTTCAATCCTCCCAATGGTTTTGCTGTCATGTCATAGCTTGACAGTTTAGCCAAAGACGGATTCATTCGGCCCCTTCAGTGGTGGTGTGTAAACTTGCACTTGGAATGTCTTCTTCAACATTCCTGTGCAGAATCTTTCAATGGTGAATACTCATTGCAGTTATGCATCAGTCGTCACGGCCTTTAGGTGCTATATTCAAGTGGTGAGAATGATGTCCTTCCCTGTAGCCTCCATTCCTGTTAAACATTAGGCAATAACAAATTCATTACGGCAGCTCCTCAAACGTGACCAATTACCAAATTCTTAAGACATATAGCACGTATTCAAATAGCTTCTCAGCGATGAATTGAGCACGACATAGGTTTCGTGGACCAGGAACAGGAAGATTCGGTTCATTTGAAATTGTACTGGTCTCGTTGAATCATCAAGGATGAAGTTAACAATTCAATGGATACCGTAACAACACCGTTTTCATTTAAAAAATATGTAATGGGTTACATGGAAGATGATTACTACGATGCATCCAGTCCAGAATCAAGTTGGCATTCCGTTCAGCCTAATCTATGAACTACCTCTGAAATTGGACATTACTGCTGTAGCAAGCACTAAAATGGTACTCTATTTATGCATAAATGCAATTTGACATGGAAGTGCAAGCAGTATCTCAGTGGGGTTCAAAATTTTGGATCATCGTCAGCTGTGTGAATCGCAAAAACTCTTCAAGCATCATTGAATTTCGGAAAAGATCTGAGTCATTCATTTTAAATCTTGGTCGAACTAACTGTTGGTGCGAGTATGCCATACTTACCCAGTATATGCGGTAGAGCAATATGTATTGCTTTAGATCGTAACGCACCCGCCCCCATGGTTGCGTTTACCAGTTCTTGACTTTTAATTTTAATACTACCATTTACAACGATTTGTGATAGGGATGGAGAACCAAAGCAGCGCGACAAAAAATCAGTATGATTTTTCTGGTTTCCCGCCCTGAAGGTGTGTTTTATGTTTCACTTTCCTGTGTGTTTTCACGAGAACGTACAATGAAAGTAACTTATAACTCCCTCCTTTATCCAAAAGTCACCATGATGACTTTAGTTTGGAAAAGAAATCAGATCGCATTCTCAACTATATTCTGACAACGTAGATTTCGAAAATTACCGGAAAGCAAAGGGCTTTCCGTTATCAGAGGGTACAACTAACTTTTAGGTTTAATTTCCGTGCATTTCCCTTTTCTTTTTTGTTTGCTTTATTTACATGAAAATACATCAGGTATGAAGTGTATGATTCTCTAAGGATTCTAAACCTGTGTAACTGCGAGATATTTATTATTACTAAAGCAAACTGGAAACTTGCACTGCAGTCGTAGTTGGCGTCGTGATCTTTTATTTTTAACAGAGTAACCGTGAAATCGCATTGTTTTAATGAAGTTAGAAATTTTAGAAGTGAGTCTAGGACTGACAGTTCATTTTCGCATATTCAAGGCTGTATTTTCAAATCCAGGCAGCAAAATCTTAAAGGTAAGTTTATAACTTAATTAAGAAAATCGTGGAAGTTATTTTAATGCGCTATACTCAAATTTTGATTGCCAGAGATGGATAATTTTATACTGTGAAAGCAAAGAAATGACTCTGTGATAAGATTCTGGAGGCTGGCTTTACAATTGCATAATTGGACAAGGTGCATGAACAAAGTTCTTGCAGGGTTGCCTTGTGAAGGGCAGGATACCTGCCTTTGCTGAGTGAGTTTTCATGCCAACACTCAATTTGAAGCTCTCATGTGGCAATTTCCCCGTGTCCGCCTGTCTGCCGCATGTGGCATCCAGACAAGATCACGAGGAGGAGTGTACCCGTAAAGATTGTTGCTGCTGATAGAGTAGAAGGTGCGGAAATCTGGTTCGACCTCGTCACAGGATCCCATAGTTTTGGGCACACCGACCGACGCAAAGGAGAGCTCACGTGCGTGGCGGACAAGTGGTCCTTTGTGAGCTGCACTAATTTTCCGCTAGCGTTACCTTATGGTGATGACAATCCAGTTTCACTCCGCCGCAACTCATGTTAACCACGTGGTCTTATTTTGCTCCTGTAGTGGCACCATAAAAATCTGGAATTTAATACATTTTGGAAATACTATCAGCGCCAGCTATAAGCAAACGCGCCTGATTTCGAATATATTGTACGTGTTAATCGTTGGGGGCATACAGGGAGAGGCCTAGCTCACACACATACACGCCCACTGGGTGTTCCGCCACCAGGACAGGAATAAGAATTTGCCAACGTACTGGAAGAAAAAACCATTTTTGGTGTAAATTTCTAACAGTTTCATTTGTAGCAACTAGTTTCGCAAAGTATTTTGATATCAAAGGGCAATTTTTTGTTCGTTGGACCACAGTGAGAATAAGCAACTACGTCACCGTATTTTGGTTATTGTTGCTTCCGAAATATTATTGCTCCTGTGAAAGACAACCACAAAGGATTTTAATTAGAATTTAAATTCTTTGTACGTTGTTTTTATAAGAGTGGAAGAAGCAAAAAGAACACTTGCAGCCAGCTGGAGGACTTAAGACTCCGCTTCCCTCTTGGACTATCTCGTATTTACATCAACGATCTCCCTATCGAGCTTCAGTGGAAACCTCCTTGGCGTGAGCTAAAAGCGAGACAGAGTTGGTTGGTATCACGAATGAGTTTAACTGCATCACTGAGCTCATCCAGTTGGCGGTGGTAATTTGGAATGAAAATATGAGGAGGTAACATTGGAGATTGACACAAAACGTCTTTGTTGGTGAGCATTCTAGCTTATAAGCTAATGTGTACAACATCGCGGGAACGAATTTCAATTCCAAATTATGGCGTCCTACCAACCTACCCTTCATGTGCAGATGTAATAGTGAATATCTTACAGAGTGTTGAAATTATTCCTCTTAAAAAACTCTCAACAATCATCAAATCCACAAATTGAGATCCGTTTTGATTGATAATCCTATGATTAGAATAGAGCAGAGACCGAACGGGGCAACCCGACATGTGCTCGAGCTCAGCCCAAGCCCAATGAACACCTTATGGGCTTGGGCATCTTGCAAAAATGTGGCGCGCGGGCTGGGCATTGAAATTTTAATTGCTTGGACCGGCATGGATGGGTAGCGGACGATTCAATGGGTCTTGGGAGCCGAGTTTGGCCGACCAGTAAACTTAAATGTATTAATAACGAGCAAGTGTGCAAGAGAAAAATCATACGCTGCTGTAATTTTATGACTTTTTTGAATGCACAGCATTGTAGAGGAGCAAACATTCCATTTTTGTTTATTATTTTATAATAAGCGTAAAAATAGCCTCAGAAAGTACTCAAATGAGCGCAATGGGCGGGCGCCCACAAGTTGCTATCGTTGGACTTGGGCTCAAATTTGTAAAACGCAAGTGGGTTTGGGCGGGCTTGTGCAGAATCAAATTGAAATTTCTTCAAAGCAAGGTTTGGCTCAAAACAAGCACCTGGACTTCTGGTCTGCGTTAGAATCAAACTGAACCCTATAGAAACGATGCAACGTGCACAGGAGTTTTAAACAGCGGTGACACTGAATGTTTGGTGGGTACAAGTGAAGCAAAGTTTAGTACTCGATCCGATGTCGGTGGTTCCTTTAGGATTCGTATTAATTTCTGCAGGTATACTTCACTTTGGTTAAATACCTCTCGATAGATCAATATACACATTGCACTGGGGCGCAACTACATCCATGCATGAGGTGACAACATAGAAGAGACGAATTCAGCAGATTGAGACAGCTACACCCGGACTTTTCAATAACCTGACTTTTCGTTGCACTGTTCAGCTTCTGAGGAGTGTTCTGAACGGGATCAACTAGCCCTACTTATATACCATTTTACCGAAACTTCACTTACAAGGGGGGATCCCACATGTCCCCCTAGCACAGAGTGGACACTATGTGGGTTTAAGAGGTCATGAAGGAACATTAATAATGCCAAACTCCTAGGTGCGGAAATTCAGGTTTGCCCGAGTTACAAGCCTCCGAAGTTTTGTTCAATTTTGTTTTGTTTGTTTTGGACCAAAGGTACGTCTTCATTGAAACATCCCATGTTAAATCCCATAAGGGTTTTCCAGTTTTGAATTTTGAGGACGCTCCCATTAACGCCTATAGTAATGTCTCGGCCCAAAAATTCGAATTTTACTTTTGGGCTCCTAATGTCGTGAATTTTTCAGAAATTGTAAAATATTGAGTTTGTAGACCATACGGATGCATTTTACCTTCAAACAACATTATTAGAAGCAATATAGGCGGTATTTTCAAAAATGACTCGAAATTCAAAAATGGAAAATCCTTATGCAATTTAAAATGACATTTTTCAGTAAACATGTACCCCCCCCCCCTTTTGACCTCGAAGTGATGAAAACTTTGACGGCCTGTAACTCCGGAAAACGTGAATTTCCGCACCTAGGAGTTTGGCATTATTAATGTTCTTACATGACCTCTTAAACCCGCATAGTGCCCACTCTGTGCTAGGGGGTCATGTGGAATCCCCTACCCCCCTTGTTAGAAGCTTTCAGTATCCTGCTGCCGAAGCGGTATCAGTTAGTCAATTACTGTACACGCCGTAAAACCTTTACTTCCCTCCCTATACCAAAGTAACCCACTTACCAGGAACACCAACGGCCTGTTTACGGGATATTGAAACGGCATGTACACCATCGTTTTCAGCACTGTCTGAGACATTGGAAAGCGCCAAACTTTGTTGCGCATGGCGCGGTTTCGTCCCGAAAAAATTAAATTTGAAGCGATTTTTGCGAAAACCAAAATGGAAATTTTCTTATGGGATTTAACATGGGAATTTTTTGTTTTCCAACGGTCCCCCCTTTGCAGAATTTCAAGAAAATCATGACATGCGTCGTAGAGTCGAGGAAAATAATTTTTTTGTGGAAAATACTACAAATTGCATAGAAATTGTGAAAACAAAGCACTTCCACCTCCTTTGTGCAACAAATGCTATTTTCCACAAAAAAGTTATTTTCCTCCACTCTACAGCACATGCCATGATTTTCTTGAAATTGTGCAAAGGGGAGACCATTGGAAAACAAAAAATTCCGATGTTAAATCCCATAAGAAAATTTCCATTTTGGTTTTCGCAAAAATCGCTTTAAATTTAATTTTTTCGGGACGAAACCGCGCCATGTGCAACAAAGTTTGGCGCTTTCCAATGTCTCAGACAGTGCTGAAAACGATGGTGTACATGCCGTTTCAGTAATCCGTAAACAGGCCGTGGGTGTTCCTCGCTAGTCTTGCATGCTTGAAGTATAGCCAGGCCATTGTAAGAACTCGCCTTCATGAATACAGTGTTATATTATACACATTGTGATGTTATATCTGTTGTATTAATACAGAAGTTCATGAATACAGCGAAGAAGGAACCAAGGCTGATTAGAAACGATTGCTGTTCAATATCAACCCCATCATAATGCGTCATGATAAGTAAAAAAACATTTTGAACAGTTAATTTTTTACACACGAGCGGATTTCTGTCGTTCTCAATTAAAAAATGTAAAAGAACTGTGACAAGTCATAACTTTTACAAAATTCAGTTATGGTGCAGATATTTACGAGGAGTTTTACTACAACACTTCATTAAATGCTTCTTTATTCCGACAACATCTTCCGTGTATGCACCATTGTACGCAACAGCGAACGTGCTTTCCAGTACAGTCATCACAACCGCGGCTTACGAAAGGATTCAGAGGCATTTCACTCCTAAAATCCACAACACTCACAACTTTCTCCAGAATCTAAAAATTCACTTCATCCACGACTTACGACCTTAAGCCCACAAGAAAACTTTGTCCCTAAAAGATTCACAGAGGATCACACAGCCACTCTAGGCGAACACACATTTTGGTACAACACCAACCAACAACCAAGTAAGGAGTACCTAAACGTAGAGAACGAGCCACCACGATTATACGCACGTGAGAGGCCACAATTCTATTAGAAAGTAAACATATCAGGATCTTTGACGCTAAACTTTTCGACCCCTCAAAGAAGCACATAACATTTTTCTTCCGAACGACCAAAAGAGCAGACATGGGTCAGCCGTTAAGTTGTCAGTCATTTACCAACCATCTCAGGGCCACAATATAATGGTCCCACTACACAACCAATTTCACAAAAGTTTCACAGCGTCGAGCTCACATTGCTTTCCCGGACCTCTGGCTCCGTACGTCTCTTCCAGTCGTCCAAAGGCGTTACTCGACGACATCCTTTCCACATTTCCATCCCTTTCGCCGCCACGAAACCATTCTTCCAGACCTTTACTTAGATAGACCTCGGAATCCAACAATCAAGCAACTTCGCTCACCAACTCACTTTACTCTCTCTCTCTCTCTCTTTCATCGTCTCATTACTGAAAAGCTAGGGATTCTACAACATCAAGTCACTACAACTCCAACTTCTACCACACACTTAAGAGATCCTAAATCTAAACTGATAATGCCTTTGGAGGCCCTGTACAAAAAAATCAATTACACTAATGGGAAAACTCAAAGTGGAAAATCTCACTCCGCCATTTGATTTTCCCACTGAATCTGAAAATGTCTTGAGTCATAGGGTTACAAAATTTCAGCTTCACCTTTTTCTACCCAAACGGAGAAAGAAAATCGGTCTGATTCCCCTCATCTTCGATTCACTGTGAAAAGTTTGATTAAACAGATGGATTCTCCCAAGTCCAGAGATCTTTTCCCTCTCCCCCATAATTTGAAACGTTCATTGTCCGTGCACAGTCGATTGTGAGAGATTCTCAAATGCTCCCTTAAAATGGACTCTGCTCAGACTTTTGGCTACAAACTTTGAAACTACAAGAGCAAGAAAATCATAAGCAGTGAACTGGAACATCTTGGTACAGCTGTCACATATTACATTCCATCAGTTACTCAAAAACTCGAAATGGCTAAACTGTCCTCTTTAAAGCCTCAAGCTTCCTATCAATTTTTATATTTTTATCGCTATATTTCTAGCCTTCAGAATTTTACTTTGAAGATTGATGGTAAAATATATGAATGTCGAGAAAAATACAAGTTTTTCGTCCCAGTTATTTGTTTGCTATCAATTTAGATTCAACCTACAAGAGTAATATGCTCAACACGATCCGACGGCCAGGATAACAACGTCGTTCTAGTCACATCACAGTCTATATGCTGATTGGATGGAAGGGGACGACGGCAGTTGTGCAAAAACACATTATTGTTATTGCCGTAATGTACAAGCTCTCTCTCTCTCCCTGAGCATAAAAGAGCAAGGAGACAAAAGCAGGCGGACAACAAAGCCTGTATGCCTAAGCTGACAACGGAGAGGACAGAAAGGTTTGAAGCATTGAGATTCTTAGGGGCCTTACTATGCCATGTAGAGGAGCGAACTGCGGTTCGGTCTGTTCAAAAGAAGGAAAATCCTGCTTTAATTGTAAGTATGTATAGAGGACTAGAGCCGTCGTTCTCCTCCTCCTCACTCTCTCGTCTAACGGTAATTATAGGAATTGACTTTTCTCGTCATCATCCTAATGCCCCCTCCACTCCTCCTCAGCCAGAGGAGCAAAGGTCATTTTTGTCCCGAAAATGTTGATTACCCCATACTTGAGCTCCGTGCGTTGGTTTGTGTGAGTATGTGTACACTCTTGAAATAATAGCATCGTATGTTCCCGCTTCATATTACTTCCCTCCAACCACCCCACCAATAACAAGAGAAAGACCAACTCAATACAGTAACCCGAAATTCCGCCGTCGACCAGACCAAAAACTTAAATGGCTACAGCCATTAATTCCTAAAACATTAGCTAATCTTCATCCGCTCCTCCAATCAAGTACCACTACACCATCGTCTCCTGAAAGCATCTCTTTTGCCTCCTGGTTGACTTTCTTCCCCTTCCCTGAGAGCCTCCGTAACGGTAGGAGGGGAATTTGGGGAATTAACTCGAGGTAACACAAGCAATGTACTATATATACTACAGAGAATTAACGTCAACATTTCCTGGGCTACACAAACTCGTTTCACCAGTATAGACTAATTAAAGACCTCTTCTTTTAGTCTTTCTACTCCTGTTTTCCCATGCAGACTCTTGTTCCCCCACATATATGTGCGTTTCCTGTTCTCCTCCCTGCACAAGTAGTAACCCGGCAAATTGGCTTCCATCTCATTGGCACCCTTTAGCCTAAGAGAGCTGCATCCACATGACACTGTGTGGGTTAAAATTGGATTTCGTCATTCAGGAAGGGAATTCTACCAATATTTGAATTTAAAATTTCCCTCCGGCTATTCATACATTCTATCTCGCTCGAGAAATGATAATGCTTTCTAACGAGGTTAGCGCACAAACATATATTATACTACGTTCAGCTCCGGTAAAACTCATCCCCTCGCAGATGTACAATGATAATGTTTCACGGATTGAACCATGGCTCCAGGCTATCGGACTAATTCCGATAAAAATACACTTAATTTAGAATGCAAACTTTTTAGTGGGACCAAAATCTCTTTAAGTCACCAGTAATTTCAGGAAGAGGGGATGATTTATTGATGGAGTAGACACACATGAATCTACGAACCGAGTTCCACCCCGGTGACAAGTTCCCCGTTTCAAAAATGATAATAGGGTGCGAGACTGACGGTCCATTTGATTATGCTGTTTCGTCCCCCAGTGTATGTACGCCCTTGATTAGGACAGATGGCAATAATGATGCCTTGAGGGACTGCTATAGTCCCGAGTCGACCCAGTTTTGTTTTGCATACAGATATGCAGTTACTAAATCTTTATATGTGCACAGCAGAGATGACTGAGAGCTACTATGGGAGGGTCCCAATTAAAGTCCAGTGCATCCCGTTTGTTTCCACCAACTTCATTATCTTCCCTTCCCGTATGGGCCGATATCTGTTTGAGGCAAGTAGCCGGCCCACTGGATCTGAAAACGTCCGATGCAGTTATCGATAAAAATACTCATTTTACACCAAGTCTCCGCGCACCGCCCGCCGTTACTCATTGGATTTCCTCATTTTTTATACATATGTATGAGTCCCATGCAGAAATTGCCGTCAAAGTCCTACGGATCTGCTGGCGGAGTACCCCTCTCCTATGACGTTGCCTAAGAGACCATGGTTATGATGATCCTACCACGATAACAAGGGGTATCAAATCACAACGTAGGTCCTAAACAACCTCTGCCTGTGTGTGTCAGTGTGCATAAGAAGGGGAAGTAACAGATTATGATTGGATGTGTGCATAATAGGCACTGCTGGGGGACTTGAGTCCCCGTTGTCCCTGCAGTGCATCCACGGCATGCACTTGCACCCCGCTCGTCAATCCAAACTATGACTAAGGCTCATCTGCAGGGTCCATAGGGGCTCACGAGTACAGATACTCCTATACGGGGTGGCCAACACAGTGTGAAACGAAGGGCATTGTTAGTGGTACGATGGGAGCCGGTCCTTTGCCCTCCACAGCTCGCTGCTAATGTGTGTGGCTCCTCAATGGGAATTCTCACGCGAATCATCTTACAAAGGCCAATCAATGAGCTAATCAAAGGGATTTCCGTTGGAAAAAAACATGAGGAAATCCGCATTGGGAGCACAGCTAATACTTATTCTCCGTATAGTTTCCACAGTAGGCACAACAATCAAAAATCCAGTGGAACACACTTGCTTGCAACTGCAACTGACAATGTTATTAATGGGAAACTCTACACGCTTGCACCCTTCGAGCCCCATACATCCCTCTGTCTACAGTTCTTTGCGGTCACATTAGAAGGGATCTACTGTGTCCAGCTCCTCTGTCCCCAATAAAAGGAAACGGAGGTGATTTTTTCAAAATTAGTGAGACCAAGTTGGAGGAGCGGGAGTCACAGTTGCTCCTCCAACACCAAGGCCATCACTGCTCCCTCCCATTAGTTTATTTAACAACATGGATGGGTCGAATGGGGGGATGAGGGGCGTCAAGAAAGACATGCTCTTACAATGCTACGAGAATTTGATGACACTCCTTGACTCGCTATTACTAGTAATAATACATGAGGATAAGGAATATAAGAGGTCGGGAGGGGGAGCGCTCTGGCATTACGACTTATAGGATGTGCGTGGTTCCTTCCACAGCATCATCTGCTCCCGAAAATCCTATACCCCGTCCGAGTGCTGCTACCTCCATGGTAGGGAAGGCGAGGGGAGGGAGAAAGTTGTAAGAAACTAAGACTTTCTTCCTAAACTGGTTGAGACAAAAGAAAGTGGGAGTGCGAGGGATGAGAGAGAGGGAGTCAGGACAGAGGGCCGTTGTTGGGAATGAGAAAAAAAAAGTTAATCATAATTCTGATCACACCAAAGCCATATCACATTTCTCCCTCCTGTAACACAACTGGCTGGTGTGACGCTGGTGCATCACATATGCCCAGTATATGTACTGGTATGGAATATATATGCTACTTATGTCCCAGTATCACTCCTGAACCCTCCCTCCACGATTAAACTTCGTTCAGTTACATACAAGCCGACAGACGTCGAAGAGCAGCAGCAGCTCACTTTTAGCCCCGCAGAATCTTATATCAGTTCCATACAGCTCGGCTCCCACTCCCTGGATTCCATTAAGGTGCATGAACATGGAGGGGCCCTCCACGACTAAATTGAACGAGTATTACACACGTCTTGAAGGAGCTCCGCTACCGACGACGATGATCAGCACAAGATGTCTGAGGAAGCAAAAGCTTGTAGTATAGCTACATGTGGAAGCCTATTACCGTCTCTCCGTCCCGTCATCCCTCCCAGCTATTGGTGCTCACAATGGTAGTTTTGCTTACGAACGACGTAATTTATAGCAGCCTCCTCCCCGCTCTTCCTTCGGGGGAGTTTTCCATTAAAAGCCCTAATTTCAACCAGACGACAAGCTTGTCCCGTGTCTTTCCCCTGGACGACAACTGACTTCAAATTGAGGAATTAAACCTCCACCACCACTCGCCCCCCCTCCATCACAAACAAAAAGTTTGTGTGTATAGGACATCCTTCTCATTAGACATTTGCTCCGATTCCGATATGCTTCCCTGGAAGCTGCAGTCACCTGCTCCTACTTACCCCGAAGGAAAACGGTGTTGAAACTAGTCAATAAGACGGTCATAATCCTCTTTTCAAGGAATGACGTATTGAACTGGTGCATACTTAGCAGTCAAATGCCTCCCGTACCGTGCAATACAACATAATTTGCAAAAATTCTACACCAGCATTGAAAATATTATTGAAGGTTTGAGAGCAACTTGAGACGTGGCAGATAGATAATTATCAGAAGAGTCTTCAAACAATACTACAAGGAGGAAGTTCATGTTTCCAAGGGAACAACTACGCACGGAAAGCGTTGCCACGCACCTGACAAAGAAAGGGGAAGAGAGACAGCACACGTGCGAAAGCATACATCAGGCGGAATCTTGAAGGATGACGTAAGGTTTGAGAGTTCTTTTCATTTTCCCAGCCTTATAGTACTGCCGGGGGCGCGTCACTTCCTTCTAGTCAGAATCAATATGAGGTTTGATTAAAAAACCCATTTGACAATGGGCCACAACTTTTCTCAGGATGGAAACTCAAGGAAATGTATGGAGGTTAATGAAAAGACTTTTATCCACGTACGACCGCACATGAGCTATGGTGTATGGAGTGGGAAGACGGCTGGCTGACTGTGAGCGAATGAGGGAATGTTTGTGTATGTGTGCACTAACATTGGAGTTCAAGCATATAATGGTCCCAGTTCGAGAGAAATGTACAACCCTCCCACCGCAACTCCTTTCAACTCCTCGACGCTAAGCAACAAGGCAAAAGTAGCATTTTAGAGTGTATCCTACTTGTTTACGGAACAGGTTGGCCACCGAGTGTGTAGCTCTTGTCAATATAAGGGGGAGCATTTGCGAATATATGAGAAAAAAATCCAAGTTTGAGACGAAAATGTTTATGTGACGAAGACGTTAAAAGTTTTCCAGTATATACTACAACTACTACTACTTGAGGAGTGTGCCAGTCCTTGCACATTACTTTGTGAAACCATAGGAGCAGGGAAGAGCAAATACAAGTAGGACAAGTTCAAATAAGTTTTTATACACAAGGACTGATAAGATTTTCTCCTGGTGGGGAGGAAGGAGGGACGAAAGTGGGGAAAAAACGGGAGGGGCTGTGCAAATATTTGAACTCCCTGGCAGCCAGCCTTGGGTTTTGCACAAAACTTACCGGTACTACATCGCACTTCTTATGCTCAATGTGTAAGCGTTGAGACTCGGCCTTTAGTCTGTCCGTGTCTCTTATAAAGTTGGCGGGATGGTGGGGAAGTATATAAGTTGCCTTGGCTTCGAGACCTAGATTACAGAGAGGAACGACCACTCATGCCCGTAGTTCTCCGTGTCTTCTAGAGTCTATCCAGGTTCTACTTCCCTTGTCTCAAGAGCCTTTTACGGCCTCTAAGATTGTCTTGATACTTTTAGAATTTACGACACAACCTTGGTTTGTTTGCACAATTTTATACCTTGAGAAATGATAAGAATAACAAATTTACCCCCACCGACTTCATTTCTTTCTACTCTGTTAGGCCACGTGTGAGGCCTTACACCTCTACTTATTTCGACAGGAGCGAGTGAACTCGGGAACGTTGACTTGCACATATTTCCACTTTACCTCGTCAATGGTGCACATGTAAAACGCAGCAGCATTGGATTCCTTTCGCTGCGTTAGTTCCGCTGTGCTCGTGCCAAAGGTCACAGTCACAAACCCCACCATTTCCTCCCGATTCGAAGAAAAAACAGTATAGGGGTCCAGATGTAAAAGTGCATAAATCTGAGTGGCTCATTTTATTTGTCGACAGTGGAAAGTGGCTGTGTAGATCCTTCCGCCTTTACTCACACCACAGCGTAGTGGAGTAAAGTGGAAAGAACTCAAGAACAACGTTGAGTTCTTATACGTACCTTCTTCTCATGGTAATAATTTAAACTGCGTTAACCACTATCCTCTGTAAAGAGGCTGCTACTGAGTTAAATGGTGGTCAAGTCGTATTGCCATGTAGTGGCGAAGGAGTTGGTTTGTGAGGATCCGTAACTTCGCCTGCCATCCACTATTGCAAGATGTAGCGAGCCGATTCAAGGGTACGTTAGGGCCAAGGTAATGGTTATACCTTGGTCGGAATAAAACGAAAATGTAGTCAATTTCACATGGAGAATGAACCACTCAAATCTTCTACGCTTTTAGATTGCAACTTGCTCACAACGGAAAGGTTATACGAATGTACTTGGGTGCGCCAGAGCCTCGGCAGGATCGGCTATGTATAAACCAGAGCACGTAAACAGCTAAGTTCAAATGACATAAACTGGAGGGACGTTTTATTTTCCTGGGAAATGTGCGAATAAATCTTCAGGTAAAAGGGAAACCAAGTGTCGTTATGGGATCCAATGAATTTCTTGTCCCTGTTTTGTTTTTCCCTATGAACATGTAAGGCGGGGCCAGGCAGCCTGTTCTCCAGATCCCGTACTCTCCTTACTTGCATTTATTCAGAAGATTACAATGACTCCAATGCCTATCAATGGACCGCAGTAGGACGGGAACGAGCGGCAGTTAAAATCAGTGTGGAACTGGACTGGAAGGATGCGGGAGAAATACAGGGTTTTACTCAGGGAGAACAAAAGAGAGTCTGAGGAAAACGTTTTTTCTTCTTACTCCACCCCTCCGAAGGGATCTTGTCTGGAGGAGGAAAAGAAAGGGGGGAAGATGCTCTAGAGTTTGAGGGAGTAAGAAAGTTGACTCTCGGCGGAACGGTTTCTGCCTTTATGGGGTTAAAAGGCGGGGTTCCATCAAAAATCCGTTCCAATACCTGAGCAGCCAAATTAAAATGACTCTCATTCTCGTATACATGAACCAATTCAATTTCATTCCCCATATCATTTTCTTTATTACCATTATACGGCGTGAATTTCGATTTCACATTACTCTTTTCCCGTCCACTGCCTACAAATCCAGTAGGGAGAAAGCACATCATTGTAGCGAGTTGACTTGGGTGAGATGGTAAAAGGCACGGTCGCCCCCTCGCGTAACAGTTGATACTTGTGACTCCAACGACATAGAATAATAATCGCTTGGGTTCATTGTTTCCACCTGGCTAAATAGTTGTTTAGGGTGTAGTGCATTTTAGTACTCGGGAAGCGGAGACAGCTTGGAGCATTACTTGGTGCAGTCATTTTAGCTTTCATAATAGCATCGGTAATGTGGATGCACCCGTAATAAGTGTCATCATCGAGTGCACTCTGTAAAAGCTACACGCTGTGTGGTAGATGGTAGGAAATGCCTTAGCTGGCTTTGAGATCACAATATAGGAATGCGTGGATCATTGAATTATGAAGGGAAGTAATGGAAAGGAAACAATAACCATCCCGTTTAATTGCATTCATACCCACATGGAGATGCGTCCTTCTAGTATGATGTATGTGCTTGAATTGAAAATAGTTTATTGCTCGTATCAGTTTATACTGGAAATTTACTTGACACCAAATTTTAAGTTGTCACATTGGAGGACTCATTGCCTCCAGCCTCCACCAATGAAAGTGAACACTGATTCCCTTTTGACCAGATAACCAATAAACTATGAAAAGGGAAGCGCATCGCTTAAAGTGATTTTTCCTTGACTTCCTTGATTTCTACGTAAGAAATCAAACGAATAAAGCAATGCTCCAGTATGATACCTACCAGAAATGCTATATTCCAAAGATTCCACTTCGCATTTGTGTGGGACGGATGAGAGGAAGGCGCGTGGTGAAATCGATACAGGAATTATGATTTTATTCATCCCACTGGTGGAGCGATAAACCTCGCAAAACTTGTCATAAAGAATCACATTAGATGGGTAAAGCCAGCATCCACCGATAATACCCTCCCCACCACCCATCCTTCTTTGGTCATATAACATGCATATATATACTTACTGGCTGAGCAGCTTATGCGGCATTGCATGGGGCATGAGCGAGAGTACATAAGCCACAAACTTAAAATGCCGCTCACTCGCACTGGAAATTTCCCAACCCATCCGACTTCCAAAAAAATATCCGATTTTGCCCCACGAACAGTAAACTTGGGTAGCTTGATAAGTTTCATAAAGTTGAGGATGACACTATTTTCACATTTTTCTATATTCACTATTTTTCAGGTTACAATCACGTTCGTTACATCCGAAGGTGGAAATCTCTAAAAACTCTAGGTATTTTAAAAAGTCTGTTAATATGAAAGCACGAATTATTAATCATTCCAGCTACCTCGGCAACCACCGAACACTATATCTAAAATCTGCTCCCTGTGAAGCTCATTCTTTCCCATGTTGGAGAGTTAAGGATTTTAGTTAACCAAAGTAAACAGGTAATATTATACTAAACAGATGGGCGCTGCTCCAACGATCGACCAATATCATCCATGGAAAGCAGCGTTGTGATAGTAAGGACAGCAGTTTGGATTCTCCTGATAACTCGCTCGTAGAATTTCTTCCGCTGTTTACCCCTACGGAATGAGTTTTTCGGGAGAAGATTTCCCCCCACTACATGGGAAGGCTCTTGCGATTTTACATTATTGTTAGCAGGGCAGGAAGGGGAGGCTGTCGCGGGTGCAAATATTCTGAGAATAAATCCGTCGTCAAAGTCTTCTCACGTGAGAGCCATCGTTTACGAGGGGAAACGTGTCTTGAATCCTTCCTCAGGTCATTAGAGAGAGCGGCTTTTCCCACTGGAAGCCACTTGAAAACACTGCATATAGCCCACACCCTTTTGGAACTTTCACAACACTATTTGGAATCAGGCAAACGTCTTGTCCTCAGTGTGTTCTAAATATTGTAAATTGCGCAGGGAAACGCAGAGCTCTATGGGATGAGATGGTTTTACTTTCTCGTCGGGATTCTCGATTGCGACGAAATTTTGGGGATGAGAACAAGGAAAATCATCCATTTGCATTGAAATGCTTACTCACGTCTTCAAAAGTAGCTGATTGTTGATTGTCTCTGCGGGTTTTCCGACCGATTCTATTGGTCAACATGGTTGAGAGTTTCATAAAATCATGTCCCTCTTCTGATGATTCACAAGTTAGTTCGTGTCCTAATCCATGGAGAATTATCCACTGAGACAACATAAGGAATCCTCAGTTTGCTACGTGTGAAACTTCTGAGCCCGCGCGGGAGCCTGAACTTGAAAATTGTTTGTAATTTGATGGTGCAAGTTAATTGCCATCCACCCGGGGGTGTTCACATATTACGTCATCACTTTTTGGCCAAATTTTGACCCCCTCCCACCCAATCTATATTTCTTTATGAGTGGCTATCACGTTTCCTTTACCCGCTCCCTCCCAATTCATGCGCGTCATCACGACTTTCTCCGCGTGTGGGAGCAGCTCCCAGTCACCGAAACCAGTTTCTTAAGTTCAACTTTTTTCTCCGAGCAAAGAATTTTCATGGAAGTTACGTAACGCATTTTTTGAACCATTTTTAATTTTCATTGTGCCAATAAGTGGAATGGATGCTCAAAAAGTAATTGCAAAGGGATCCACGTGGAACTCAGTTAGTGATATGTTGGTAATAATGAAGGGAGAATTTTATTAATCTTGTTGATAATGAGGAAGGGTTATAAACCCTGAGAAGGATCCAGATTGAAAAGGGGATCCCATCAAGGCTGAGCATTCATTTCAATCTCACTCTATACAGGAGTTGGGTCAGGATTAAGTTTCATGGTCGAGGGTGTATGTTCTTACCGGCAGTAGTAGTAACTACTACGGATGAGCTATAGGGGAGGCGTAACTTCATCTAGCAATTTATGGGTTGACTTAATTTCAAAGAAAACAAGGCCCGGGTGAGATTTCCATTATCCCGTAAAATCCGACTCTGCCTCCACTACGGAAGAGTTCACAGGAGAAGGATGAGGACCACGGCGAAGGACGAAGATAGAGCTTTAAATCTCATAAAAGGTAGTACTCGATCCAGCGACCCCGCACAAACGATTATAAGTAGCTATTCCCGAAGAAATTATGCACAGGCAGTATATTTTGTACAGTGTAAATTGAAATCCTCGTTTATAGTCGTTTATTGTCTCATCTAACGCAAGTTTGTTCACTTGAAGATGGGGGACATAGGAGCGGCTTTGGTGGTGGTATGCGATATAGTTTGAACCACTCGGGGTTAAGATGCGTTGTGTTTCTTATCCGCTACAAACAGATGTACTCGGGGGTTAACTTTGAGGACGACGCGGCGGCAGACCGTAATTGAAATGCGATTGTTTTTCTAATGGAACACTTCGTGCTGTCTTAATGTGTTTTCCCCGGCTTAACCAAAACAATCATCAAGTGTCAAATGAGCCTTTTAGAAAGAGTATTTGGAGAGGGAAGGAAGGGTTTTGGCGACGCTGTCTAAAATGGCCAGAGTGGTTTTACTTTTATGGTAAAAATCCCGCTTCAGGCCTTCCATGGTCATGGATTTATTCTCCGTCTTAAACTTAACGTGTGCACGTGAAATGTATTCCTCAATTTATCTTGTAAGGGACTGCTCATCGTCAGTATTAACCCGAGGTTCATGTTCATAAGTGTGGCGGACGGTAGCTATCTTGATTTTAAATGCTTTACTGCTTCCTGACAGGCCATGATTTACTGAGAAGAAGAAAATTGGTTTTGTCATCAAGTTTTTCAGACTCACGGAGGGTAATTGCAGTAGCAGCTGCATGACCAACTCAACAGTTCCATGTACCTGGTATAAGTGCTGCTTTAGGCGTAAGTTAGGCATCACGTGAGCTGGAGAATTTCATTGTTATATATGAGATTTTAAACTTTTAACAGTAAAATGTTAATTAGTCTTGAAGGAATCCCCCACGGAAAAGTTTAAAGCGAGTACACGAGGTTGAGGTTCAATGGGGAACGACTGCTGAAATGCACGTGCCAATGGATTTCCCATAAATTCACACCTTTTATTGAGCTTATGTTGTAAAGTGGTGCGACGGTTAAAGGTTTTAATTATAATTCTTTCAACAAGAGCATCGCAGATAAACAAAAGGACCTTGAGGCTGACGACAAGAAACTTTTCTCGCGAGCTGAAGGGTCTCAGACTGAAATCCAACGGAGCCCTTCCTTGCAACTACATCAACCCGTGTCAATTACTGCACAGTAAATTCTGTGAACTCTTACCCAGTAAATATGTACTCGTCCATCACTGAGTGAGTCGCTCGACCACGTCTCCTGCCTCCGAGAATGAAGGGGTGAATTCAAACATTATTCTTTTTTTCACTTCCCTATTAGCCCCACCATTTGGCTTTGAAATCTGAAATGAATGTTCTCGCGAACAAGCGCAGGCTGAGACTGAAATGCTCTCTAACGGCTCTGAGAAATTGAAATTGTAAAAAGATTAATGATCGCTCTTGTCTTGGTTCCCCGGCTGCCTGCACCATTTTACATGGATCCGAGGGTAGTGTTAGAAGTGTTCACACTATGTTTCCACCGTCAAACAAAACCAAAAGCCAACAGTAAGGAACGTTAGTCAGCATTTTGCCACCCCCCCTGACGCCTTCCTATACTGCACGCTCACCCTGGTATATAGCAGATCTGTTAATGTTCCTAGTGAGCACCACACGTAGTGTGTAACAAGCTCCGCAAGAACTCTTACCAACTATTCAAACCGGTTCCCTCATCAGGATTTCTCAGTGTAGCAATCTGCTCCTCAGTATAATTGAAAAGTAGTTTCCTTCTACTCGGACCAATTTCACGGATTTCTAAAGTGGCTTATAAGAATCGCTGCAGCGGAGTGCTTAAACCTGGCAAACACACGTTAACTTAGAATTAAGGGTTTCCGGTTGTTTGTAGCATCAGCATCATCCATTTCACCCAACGACGTGGCCCTGAAGTAATAAATTGATGGAGCATCTGTGAAGGTTTCATATTTATAGAAAAATTGGTCCGTAAGCCCTTGAGACTTGGAATGCATGAGAGGGAAAAATACAAGTGCAACGAACATACCCAACCTAACCCAACCGATTTGTCAAAATCTGGTAGATTATCACATTTTCCCCGGCTCTTTTATGGCTTCGCTTGTAATTATATTACGGTGTGGGTGAATTGGTCAGGTCATTTCGAAGCCTTTATTAAAAGCCACGCACTTGAAAAACTGTCGCTCCTCGGCTAACCTAAGGGCCTATGAGCTAGACCGTATTATTAGAAGGATTGTAAATCAGCAAACGCGAGGGGAATGATCTCCACAACACAATTGTCATGAGGGGAAGAGAAATTAAATAATTTCCAAAACCAAGGTATCAGCTTCACTTAGAATAAAGTCCGCATAATTAATTTGTAAATAACAGGCACATTCTGTGTAGAAGTAATTATAACGTCTCAGATTTCTTGTATGGTGGTGGTGGTGGTGGGAGTCTCAAAAGAATGACATTAGCCCTCTATGAAGGCGGCTGCGGGTCGTGGAGCTAGAAAATTCAAGCTGTCTTAATGGTGATTCGGAAGTGGAAGTGTGACTCCTTCTGAATGTTGAATTCTCCACAGGGCTATTTCCTTCGGCTTGTGAAATGAATGAAGTCCGTAGCGGTCCCGAGGAGGAACCGCGGATACAGCTTCCCACAACCGCCCAAACCATCCACCACTACCACGAACAAGTCTCCCCCTTACAAGCTCGACAGTGAGCATTACTTTAATGAATGCAAGAAGAGTCTCCGAGAGTCTGAGTAATTTGGCTCGGAAGGAGGGGAATCCATAAAAACAAACTTTTTCCGGAGGGAAACATATGGCATCTCTTTATGAATCTTCCTTCATGATCATCATACTTCTCTTCTCACTAACCGGAACTAAGAACCCAGTCACAGCCCGTCTTGTCGGTCTCGTTGAAACCCTAGATCTCTAGCCACGACTATGATCGGAGAGTCGGGAGAAAAAAGTAAAAAAAAAACGTCAGAGAGGGAGGAAACATTTTTTGGAGTCATCAGAACTTCCCATGCATCTTACCATCCTCTTCTTGTTTTCTCAACAAGGTGACGTGCCGTGTGACGCTCAAACCACTACGACCAGAGGATGAGTACATAGTAGTGAAAAGCTATCTTCTCTCTCTCTCTCCCGCCGTCTTGTTTTTATTACTGTCTTTTGTGAGAGGGAAAATACCCTGCGGAAAAAATTCGAAAAAACACGCTCACCCTTATGTAACAGAGGCTTTGAAGTCATTTCCAAAAGTGTGACGACCATTCACAGGCCCATCACCACCCGCCCGCACACTCTCCCATCAGTTTTACTCATAGTTGAAACCGAACTGGAATTGTATCTCGCACACTTCACCACTCCTGAATGTATTCTTCAGCCATGAGGGACAGTGGAGATGGAGGGGCTCAATGAGAAAAAGTACGACACAGTTGTCATCCCTGCTACAGTTCCTCCACTACTTTTATAATCAAATCACATTCCTTTCTGCATACAATTCAATTCATAAATTCAATTTGCACTGATTCCTCCCCAACAGTTCCGCTCTAGTTTTGGGAATGGATTTTCTGAAGGGGAGTTTAAGCCTATTAGGATTGCATCCGCTCCCTCTAGGCATTGTAGCGTGGGAAGCAACCGGGAATACGGAATACTACAATTCATGTCTTCATGAATCTTCATACCATTGAGGAGTGACGATGGTAAAATTGCGATTCGCTTATTAAACTGCTCATATTATCTACGTTCTCTGTTCGTCATCCCTGCGAACAATGAAAAGATTTGGAACTTGAATTATAACAGTGAATATGATCTGCATGACCCTAATATGAACAGATTACGACTAACCTGAATCATTTTCCAAGACAGAAATATAACCAGGATCGGATAACTTACCTACTAGTGAGGAGGGCAACAGCCGATTCTGACATTTCAAGCAGAGAAATTAGACTGACATATGATTTTCCAGTGGTTTCTCCCCCGCATGGCTACACGTGGTGCTAGCGTTATTCAATGGTTTACCACCTCACTGTTCCCCTCAAAGTTGCTCCTGTCGTTAATTAGACGATTCTGACAACTCCATTAATATTTACGAGCTCTGATTCCACAAGGAGAGTAGGATGCCTCTCACTCGCTCATATCACTCTGAGCAAGGGAGTGCAAGCGGGGCGGTCGAATTATTCCAGTCAGGCCGAATCTGAAAGCAGGGGAGGATAAATGAAGCTCATAAAGTTGAGTGATGAAGACAAAGCCGCTATTCAATCTTCATGAAGGGATGAATGAGGCTGACGGATGAAAAAATTTGAAAATTTAATTTTTGACGCAGAGACCGCTCTCACACAGAATGACACTCGACTTTACTGAGCACACTTTTTACTGATTTGTGTCTGTCGTCATCCTTCCGTCAACCCTAAGTCCTCTCATACATCTCCCTGTCACTGACTTTCATACGAGAGCCTCGCAACCAACAGTGACTTTGGGACTGGGGACTTTTTTCCTATGTGAAAAATCCAGAAAAATTCTCACCACACCACACACTTATTCCTTGTCAAGGAATGAAATCCAACCATCGAGCTCTCACTTTCCATACTAAAAAAGAGGGAAAAGACAGACGAAAAATATGGAAAATCGAACGAGACTTTTTTCAGCTCTCCACGGAATTTGCTGGAATGATTGCAAAAATTTTTTACAACATGCTTTCATATCAGATCTCATCCCCAACTAGTATTTCCCATCCTCGCCGCACACTTCCCTCATAACATAGGTCGGCACGCACGATTTCAGCTCCGTGCGTATGTGTTCCAGACAGAGAGGGGGGAGCAGGAAAACAAAGTGCTAGGGCTCGGCGGAAGGATTGGTTGGACACTTTTCCAGTCATGTGTGAACGTCTCTTCTTTCGTACTACGTACAGGCCATTTAAACGGAGACACTGCACCGATTTAAACTTGGATGACAGGTTCTATTCTCAGAGTAACACATCAATTTCGGTTATTCTAAATGGGAGTTCCACTTCTCATCTTCCCGGCTACATCTCCCGCACGCATCTCAAGGTAGCGGAGCCTGCCGAGACTGCTGCTGCAAGACACTAAGAACCGATTATAGTCAGAATCCCGTTATCCTCATACACAGGAACATATCTACGCATCTGCCAATACCCACAACCCATATAAAGGGAATTGCTTTCAGAACACATAATGCCTCCAAACTCCCTATCCCTTACCTTTAGAAGCATATCTGATCGCACTTCTATACGTTTTGAATCACGAATCCCACCGCACCGCTTTCATTCCTGTCCAAAATCCTTATCCCTTTATCCTTTGACCGATCCGATCATAAACCGTATCAAAGACCAATGAACGTCCAAGCAGGAGAAACTACATCCGAAAGCCAACCACGATATTTAACGTCCACTTCTTCCTGGATATCCACGCTTTGCAGAATTAGCTTTTCCTTTGACGTTGGAGAAAGGGTTATAGAGTTTCTTCCAAAGACCATTAGACAATTTTTTCTCCTTCCTTCAAAAAAAAATATTAGTTCAATTTCTCTCCAAATGGTTTCTTTACGTAGCAATAACTTGCCAACGTTGATAAGCTGCGCTTGGTACTGGATATAGTTGCCCATACTTCCTGAAGCATACAGGCCTTCTTCGAAGCTGCAATAAAAATGAATAAATACGACACGAAATGGGACAATGCCACATACTTCTCCGAACACTCGTCCAGGGAGGGAATTTTTACTAACTTCCCTCGTTGAGATTTGCATAAAGATTTGAAATACGCACCTTCCTCCTCCTTCAGATTATTCCTCCGTTGATATGTATATTGTGAAGCAGGAGCGCATCACAACCGTTTTATGTTGCGAATGCAAGCGTGCGAGAATGTGTACGAGATTTTCAGTCAGAAACTACAATACTATGTATTTGAAATTGAAGGAGACTTAAGATCCGCTCCGGTGCTTTGCTGGTCTAAATGGACCATATTTCAGCGCCCGTACCATTATTATATTAGGGCATTTAGAGCAAGCTGATAAATGCACTTCTTTTGTTCCTTCAGTATTGAGAAGTTGACAAGAGATTGAATGGGACCGGAGATGCATACTTGAAGTCGTCAATGCACTCCCCCCACCAGTTCGAGTTTTCCTCTTAAATAGGACATTTCTGGTATTTTTCGTCTCGTCAGGATCACCTCTTGTCCAATGGACCCAAAAGCAATGAAGCGAAACTAAGCAAAGAAGATGCAGTTGGATGGATACACCATGGTATTTAGTACTTTGTCTTCTCAATGCAGCTTAAGTTTTGAGGGGAGTGCACAAAAGCTATTAAGATACAGACAGCGGCCAGTACTTGAGGTAATGCTATTAAGAGCTTAAGTAATGGTTTTGTAACAATATTATTCTAGCTAGTAATGCAGGGACGTACTGGTCACACCGGTGAAGATATGTGTGTGAGAGAGTTAGTCGCCCGTGATCGGTTTGTCTTGAAGGGGGACTACTATTCGAATGGAACGCGTAGGAGAACTGCTTTATCGAAATCGGTAGAGCGGGGAGTGTGTGTTGAAGGTTCTCCTTAGCCTATCCTGAACTACCGACCTTTATGCATATGATATGGGGCGCGTATATTGGTATAAGGTAAAAAGGCTATTAGGGTACATTTATTCCTCAAGGATGTTTTTCCAGATTTAAGTGCCGTACTTATGTTGGGGTCGGCCGTGTAGTGAGGGAGAACACGCTCTACCATGACCGTTGATAAAAGCCAGGGCGAGAGGAGAAGAAGAATCCGCTTTGGTGGAAGGTAAAGTGTTTCCTTCTGTGGGGATGTGTGTGGAAGACATCAATTCATTTGGAGGGAAGTCATTGTGAAGGAAGCGCGATGATTTGGTACGGATGGAATATTGCCCATAAATGCGTCCCCTATTCACAGGAATTAAATGAAAGCTACCCAAAAGATTTCATACTTTATCTCCTTACATGCAACCTCCGTAGTTTGTAATACATACAACATGGCCCTTCGCCTCTTCCACACACACACACACACAATTCCGCTTGCGTATCTCTCGGCGGTCATATCGGCTCGGCACGGTGCTCACTCAGTTACATTGGACACTAAAATTTTTTTATTGTCCTCCCTTTTGCTTCGTATTTTTTACTCTAGCCAATCATTTGCCAGTTATTGATCCCTACAGTTAATCTTGATCGAAACAATTTACCCGATTAGGTCCACATTTCCGGACTCCACTCGGGATCTGCCCTATGTAGCGCCTGTAATGAGCTCCGTATCTTCTGAACTGTGTGACTCTTCATAAAATCCCTAGAAATAAAATCATAACTCATATGGATTTTACAGCAAACGTCAAATTTTATGTCAAGCAGAAAAAACATTGAGAGAAATGCCGTAAAAACAGCACGGGTCTCATGATCCTACAGGGGAGCCTACACAATATAATGAATCCTTTGAATACTTTGACTCACATCGTAGGATGTCACATAGTCATAAGGCATTGGATCATTATCACCCGCCGACCGGCATACCAGAAATTGTCTCGGGCGGAACCACACAAATTTGTGACGCGATGAGGTCGGGCCCCACAAGATCATATGGGAAAGTATTTCGGAATCTGATGGGGACGTCGGCGACGGGTAGAATGAAACTGGATTTTTACATGGAAAATGTGTAAGAAAAGTGGGAAAAGGTAAGCAAAAAATGTGTACAAAAGTTTAAGTAGCTCGTTTAGAGGAATGATTTGTGTCATGTCCTCTCATTACACACAATAGATAATAGGTGAGATAAAACGAGTGAATGCTGTGAGCATGACGGGCCAAGTCACTCCAGTCATAATAGTAACCTAGGAAAAAATCTGATGTAGGTAGGCAGGCATCCTCTGGTAAGTAAGGGTCGATTCACTTGTATCAGCCATCCCTGCATTTACGCACTATGGGTTGTTCGCCAGTGGACGTATGAGCCCGTGCATGTGAACTTAACACAGCGGTGCCGCTACTCCCGTGTGCACATACATGTGGGCGTCCACTCTTCGTGACTCAATGGGCCTTCCGAAGGGGACTTCCACTACAGTGCCTTTAAAAGGGCAGATGTTTTTCCAACCTTTATCCTTGCTGTTCAAGAGGACTCGAGTCCATTATGACGGAGCTCATTGTAACAGCGTGATGTCATACATTTTAACTAACAGTAAAAACCTCAGTGTTACAACGTATCATCCTACCACGACTGTGACTCCGTCCCTGTACTTTCACACTCTATGTGTTTGCCCGACTCATGAAACTAACTCCCGGTTCATTCCACTTTCATAGTGCACGATGCGGCTGCACTGCACATGTGTACTCAGCCCAGCTATTAAATCATTTTACGATGCGGGCCCTCCACACTGTCCCTTGCCACGTCGAAAGGAGTAGTGGTCTGGTGTGCATGCTTGTGTGCATACATGTGTGTATGAGTGTGAATGGGGCCGGGCAGAAATCCGCATCACAATATAAAGCTGACATTAGTTTTACTATCACACCTCGGTACACAAACATCCCTTTCATTTCAGGATTTTTTTCCTCCCTAAATCTCTAAACTTGTGATCCTACTAACAGTTCCGGAGCTCCTACTTGCGATATGCATTATTCAACGTCTCGCTATACACAGATTATGTATCTCCGGCCCATGTGTTAATGTTTTCCATTGTCCTTCTCAATAAGAACTCCAAATCATAGCTGACACATATATAAGGGCCCTATAAATCGATCCAGCTCGTTGTTGCAAATCAATTTTTTACAACCTCTTCAACCCAAGAGAGCCTAATCTTGAAACTCGAGGAAATTCAAAACTTTAGCTGGGATGAAATAATTTTCATTTGGTAAGAGAGATTGATTCTCGCTGGGGTCGTTCAGGTCAAGTGTATGGTTCAAATTATTGCATCACGGGTAGGCTGTTGGCAAAATGTTACCTGTAAAAAATCCCATTAGGAAACACAATGACAATAACTGGAGAGGATAATAATATGCAAATGGACGCTAAATCCAGTTCAGAATGGGACCCACTCTGTACGAAGAGAGCGAGAGGTAATTAATGTACACTGCCTCCAGTGGAACGTTAAGACGGGGTCTACACACCTCCCTGTGTGGGAGTTGGTCTTCAAACTATTCAACAAGAGGATGAGACAGTGTGTGTGTGTATGTGTGTGTGCATGTGCGCGAGGGAACCCGACTTGAGAAATTAGCATGAGACGCCTTTGCCCTTTGGAGTACCGTCATAAAGCTTCCAAGTTACTCTAACTACCATTAAGACTAACATTTAAGTGTATCTTTTACTTTTATTTCCCACCGATAATCCCAAATGGGACAATAACGTTTTATCTTCCCTTCTATCTAGTCAAATTGACCCAGCTGGAGGAGAAGTGGTGGTGGTAAGTTATTCCACGCCGCTACCATGCCGCCCTACTCACACTACCAAAGGGGACTTTTCATTTAAGCCGCCGGCCTCCACGAGTATCATTTAGCTTCCGCGGGAGCTCATATAAACAAAGGTTAATTACAAAAACAAGCCCCCTTCTAGTCCTGTCCTATGTACATGCTTTGGAGAACAAGGGAGGGCTCATCGCCACCTAATGAAGCTCCTCCGTTTAAGACAACGAAATGGCGGAGAGAGCCAAATTAAAATGGCCAAATAAAAAAGATTGAACATTAACTAAGTAAAAGGGTCTTTGCAGCGGTACAGATGCTTATCGTTAAGGGGCTTGTTTCGAAATTTGGTAAGATACATGCTAGAGCTTATATAACTTGATGGCAGTGTATCTCTTCAGAGTGCTCTGTGCCTGACTCGTTTCATTTGCATGTCCCACGACAGGCGGCCTCACTAATAAATCCTACATGGAAGCTGCTTCTCCACCACTGTCGCCGCCGCCAAGGCCGCTGACAGGAGCAGGGAAATCCTAGCTAATCAACCTGGAGACTTTTGTTAAATTTTATTAAGACGACTTTCACGACTCCCTCAACGGCGATGCTTTCAGCAGGAGCGTCAAATTTTATGATTGCTAAAATTCCTTCAACTTGATCCCAACTGGAGAGTTCGTCTGCCAGCTGAAAAACACAGTCTACCTCATCATGATGACTTTAGGAGAGGCTCTGCACCGACTCCGTGCACTTTGGATGGAGGAAGACAGTCTGTTCCAGCTTGTGTGAGAATGTTTTTCTAAGTGAGACCAAAACCATTATTGGAGCTAAGAAGTCTGTTTTTGCTCCCCTTCGGAAAAGACATTATTGTTCCCCTGTAGACGCTTATATTTGCATATTCAGCCTTGAAATTTAACCATTCGTCTTGGGGCCGACTCATTCGGGCATGTATGAGTCTTTTCACCACCCATATGCACCATACAGAGGTATATATAAAGCACATCTCAAACTCCAATGACCCTAAACGAACTTTCTGAAATCTTTTGGTGTCAGCGGCACTTGCATTTATTAATGTTACGTGGAATTTCAACCGTGAGTGACCCTCCAGTACAAAATATAGGGGGAAAAATAATAATATTTATATTTTCCTCTTCCGCAGCTGCCGGTATTTGTAAAATTGTTTCACATCATTCGCCTCCTACCGCACAGTCGCAGAGGAATTAGGTTAAAAACTCGACAAGGCATCAAGTTCAGGCCCTATGGTGTTCTTGTGTTTTTAACCTTTACAGCCTAGCACCACCTCTATCATAACACACATGAATATAACAACAGGATTCTGTGGGCATTAAAATTCCCACAATATTCACATCCTCCGTAAACTGTGCTTACGACTCGCTTCCATATATTTTAGATGCTATGACACATGATCTTTCCCAATTTGCCACTTCTTGCTACTGCAGCTCCGGCCATGAGAGTTAAAATGAGGGTGGACAGGACTTGAAACACGAGCCTGTCTGTCAACCATAATAATAGTGTGTTATTATTCTCCCACAGAAACGAGTCTGGCAACTTTGCTAAGCTGTGATGTACGGATGGGAATAAAGCGCTTCAAAACATCCTCCGCCTCCGTTAACAGTAGCTATCGTGACGGATGACGGACTGGGTTGGGAATATGCAAATAAAGAGTGGGTAAAATAACATTGCTAACAATATGAGCATGGCCTGTCGGCATGAAGTTACCCTGGTCAGTGACAGGAGAGGACAAGGTGAGCCAGACCTGGAAATAGTAATTGCATATAGTCATATAAACACATGGCCTTATAAGGTACAATACAATGTAGTTCTCTCTCCAAAATCCACTGGCTTCTAGTTACGCGTGTTATGTACTTAATGAATGATTTTACATTCACGTTTCCTGAAGATCGTATCAGAAATCACAAAGCAACCGGTATGGGCTAAGAGCATCATATTCACTTACTTTAGCCGATGTTTTAATAGCAAGAAACAAAGGTTGTAATTAAAATGTTTCCTCACAGACCCATGGCACGTGCAGGTCATTTAACTTGAGAAGGTAGGTCCTTTACATTTTCCTGATTCAACACATAAGCATTGTCTTCCTGCAGAATGTCCTGTGCACTGTCTCATCAGGTCACTCCCGTTTCTCATTAGTTTCTGCATCATCCACTGAATCTTAAACATCCGATGAATAATTGTAGAAATAACTTGTAAGGCTCACCAATGTGGACCATCATCGGTCCTTGATCTATCTGGTTGTATTACTCAATGAATGATGTGGTCCTATGAAAAATGCCTGAGAGGGCTAGTCCGTAGTTCTATACGGAAGCCAAGTTCACCCACATGCGAGGCATTTCCGCCGTGGACATTGTTGAATGATTGACAATCTAGTAGGTACATACTAATTATGGTCCATTGATCTCCAATTAATCGTGAAGTCCATCAGACGGCAATAATGTTATTCCTACGTCCATCCTCAGTCAGTGTAGTGTTATACTGAAAGCTCTGTTGACTCCTGGATTGAAAACCAATCTATAAGCTCTGGGCATCATTCACGTGTGCCGTGAAACTCTTGCAACAATCAACCACGAATATGTGGCATCTCCTGGTTTGAACTTTGAATTACAATTTGTATTTTAAGCATACAAACATACGCTCATTCAATGGCGGAATGAACTACGACTAGCCTGTTCATTACCATCTACTGTTTACGGTCATTTAGAAGGCGGCTGGTATGCTTACACGTAGGGGCAAAAATGTGATCAGAGATTAGAAGTATGTGCACTAATGGTATTGCCCATGTAAGCTCCAAAGCAGTGCTACTACTTGAAGTGTATGTACTTGGGATACGATTGTCATATATAACTGTGGGGTAGCCTATACAGAGCTGCGGGAAACCTTTTTTCCGGATTCGCACACACTCCCGATCCAAGGCTATGGTCACAGTGTGTACGTTACCGTATCAGCTGAAGAAGGATCCATGAGATGCGCTATTAGACTGAAGCGAGTAGAGAGATTTCCCTCTTGCCACTATAAGCTACTACAGTACGACAGAGTGAGGCTGCTGCTTGCTCACATAATACCACATACAAGTGCTTTACATGGGGGAGGGAAGTTGCTTATGCATGTATTATATAGAGAGTGTAACATGGGGAATATATCGGACGATCTACGGGCAAGATCCAACGTAGCAACATCTAGGGAATCTTCTGCCACTGCCTCCTTCACTCAAACATAAAACACTATACAGGCTTTACGGGAGAATCCCGAAAGTTAGCGGGAGAAGCCGTCATCCTCCCTATGTGGCTAGTGGTGGAGCTGGATAGAATTGCCGGGTAGACCGAGGGAAGAAGGGAGAGGAAAACGGAGCCGCTTAGCTCAGTCGCTCTTTCACAGTCGTACGTGGAGGGTGTCTGTTTTGCCTCGGCTCGACCAGCGTGTACGTTGATAAAGCTACAGGAAAATCGACCGGGACTATTCACACCGAACCTTCCATCCCTAGTTTTCATATCAGGGCTCCCTGGCAAGATCCAACTTTTGCACCTCCCAGTTGAGGTTTCGAATTCATAATAATATTCTCGCACAGTCCCACTGAGTTAAACTTTGATCCAAGTTGACGGAGGGGAAAATTCTTTTCCAAGGAATTTGAATTCATCTAACAAACACTTTCCAAGTTTGTGCGAGTGTGTGTGTGTGTGAGTGTCTGTCTCTCTGCCTGGGACGTGGTGAAAGCAACGTTGGGCCTACATTTCTCAGAGCACTTTCCCTTAAAAAGTTCACGACTCGTAGGGGAACCTCCCTGTGGTCTTGTAATAATAATAGTAACGATCCGTCGTGCTTTCAATTCCAAACTACTGTGTATGTGCGTAAGCAAGGACCTACTACGACGTGAAAGTGCAGATCTTGAGTCGTCCAATTTCGCCCTACCGTGAATGGAATACAAAAAAGGAGGATATGGACAAGTAGGGTAACTAAATATTGAATGGTCCTTTACCATGGAATTCCTCTTTGAAGAAAAAACTTCAACCCTTGCACCAACTCAAGGAGTTAGGTGGCAATCACGTTAATTATTGCTGTGGTCGGCTTTGAAAGTCACATATGACTGTTGATTCTAACGGAAGCCGTTGCCTAGAGCTTGGAAGTCATCCAGGACAAGTATATTGATTCAAGTGAAAAACATTAAGCTGTCAAGTCTGTAAATATTTTCATGTGGAAAACTGATCGTTTCAATGGTGCGCTCAGCCCAGTGAGAACACTTGCATAGCTCCAGTTGCAATTGTCTTGTCAACATTTCACTAATCGTTTCTTTGAACGAAAGTAAAAATCAGTAAGGACTCGCCAGTGCATACACCCTAACTCACTCATCCAATTTGTTGTCAGAAGAACTTGAAGAGCTGAATAAACTTAGTAAGCAAGGAAGGAATCTTGTACCAAGGGATTTTTTTACAACGCAGGAAAACCCTGCGCAAATAATTCTTCTCATCGTCATCATCATCATCATCATCATCTCACAAGCTCTCTCTCGCATTCGTTGTGGAAAAATCAAAAGGGCTGTCGAGATTTTTTTCCCCTCTCGCTCCGGCCATAGAGGAGCACTCAGTTGAGCCATTCTTTGACGCTCCATGTTTTACTGATTGTGCGAATTCCGGGATACAATAGAGTAGCGCACTACTATACACCATCTGCCCATTCAGACTGCATCAGAGTCCATCAACTTTTTCCACCATTTCTTCCCCTCGCTCTTTCTCTACTGATTCAAGTGGCTATGTCAGTCTGGCTCTTTTCTCGGGAGGCAGAGTATGCTTTCTCTGGAGAGCCTTCCCAACGCACCCTTTCAATAGCCGTGTAATTAAACAAGAGTCAAACCAAGATTCCTTCCCGATTAGTTCCCGTCACCCGCCATCATCCAACTTGCAGAGGTAAGAACTGATATTTCCTCACAATTTATTGTTGCCCTGCCGTCTATAACTAACCTGAACGAACTTCTCTGCCCAGCATTGCATTAGGTTCACGTACAAGTTCCCCCAAAGTATTAGTATAAGTATTGGCTACCCCACAGTAAGTTGATTTGGGAATCAAATGCTTGATTTTACTCAATCCCAGCGTCAAAAATTGCTGTTTTAAGAGTCTTGGGTCCAGGCAGTAGCCTTTGATGGTAATAGAGTATCACGAATCATTGATACCAAATCTGATTAATTAATAGCTTTGTCGAAGATATGATGAACGGTTGGTAACGGGAAATTACATGTGTGGTTCCGGACAGGTCAATGATTTATGAAGGTCACTGGTTGGGCGTAATCAACGGCTGGACAGACCACGCGTGGCCCTCTTTGGGCATGATCACCTGCGTTGATCCTAATCGCCTTGACGGCTAAAGCTGTCATTACAACGACCGTGGAAATAATTTGCAAAAATATGGACGGGAGAAAATGTACATGTGGTATAGAACTACATTTGGTGAGGAGACATGTTGTCGATCCGTTTAAAGGCCCGCTGATTCAAGCGAGGTTACGCACTCTGAACTCATACTGTTCCTCAAATGTGTGTACTCAGGTGTGGCCCTTTACAAATCAGTGTGTTGAAATTATCCATGCCTGGCGGCGGAAGCTGGTCTTTAATCTAATAACCATGGCGGAGTTGTTGAACAAAGTGATGCGTGCATGTAGAAGCGGCGAAATGGAGACCATCGGCTATGGTCATTTAAGTGTGGAGAGTTTGATGGGAAAATAGAGATTTGCAAAAGCATGTTATTAAGTCAAATTATGGCCAACCTGTTGTTCTTCCTTCTCTTCTCCTGTCGACTCTCTCTCTCTATCTCTCTTCACCTCCTGGCCATCCACTGAATATTTATTGTAATTCAAAGTGGTAAACGTATACATATGTATGCGTATGGGTGGCTATTGCTTGTTGTGCCGCCGTCGGCACTAGTTTGAGAAAACACTAGGTTTTTTTTTTCAAACGTTCTCACCAACACCACCAACAGTTTTTTATCGCCACATCATCTCTTCTCCACGTAGGAATCCTCACCGCGTGGCAATTAACATTCTTAGCCTGTCAGTAAAGGGTAGAATTTTCTAAAAATGTTTTCACGCCCCTGTAACACGCTCAAAGTTTTATTTCACTTCACTCAGTTCCCCGTTCCAGTTCAGGGGCGCAGAGAGAATGTGGGAGGCAGGTTAATAATTTCCCCATTTTTTCTGTCAAATTTGTAAAAAGAAGTGTTTTGGCGAAGGATCTGCGCAGTGCTGGAAAAAACACCCGTGTACTTGATTGTACTCATGTGCGTGAGAGAAATCAACAGAGAGAGAGAGAGAACACGCAGTGATGGAGCAAAATAGTCGACGTGTAGGTATTTCTGCAACAATTCATCTGGAGGGTCTTTGCATAATCAAGTTGTACAGTAGTGGACCACCTCGTATAGTAGTCGTATTACTTTGCATAAGAGCGGAACCGTTTTTCCTACTGAATATTCATATCGATGAAATGACTCGCAGCGCTATCGATTTCAAGTTAGAGTGTATGTTTTTCTCTCCCTCTACTTGGGAGGGCATAATGAGATTCAGGCGTGCCAGTCTTAGATATTTGGGGATCAAGTCGGGTTACCCCAGTAATATCTTCTACCCTTTACGCACACAAGTATATACTTACTCTATACTTACATACTAAAAAAATTTCCTGGTGATTTGCTAATGATGTTTTTTGTGCGCCATTGTTGACATGTACAGATTATTCTTCTCGAATACCGGATAAAAATGATGATTAATTATTCCAGATTTGATTCGAGAGGAACCTGGGAAGTTGGACCGCTTGCTTTCGTCCGGACGAGATAGTACTCGAGAATCAGCCAAAGTTTCGCTTCCCGCCGAACCCACCATTACCACTAACTCTTTGAGAAAACGCGGCAGAGAAGTTCAAGGGAATGCGAGGGGGGAGTAAAAGTTAAGCTGACGCTTGAGTGCAGCAAAAGTTGTGAAATTGGCGGAAGGTGGTAAAAAAGAGAGAAGAATTAAACTTGACTTTGTGCCGTAGCTATATATATATTTGATGACTTTGTGAGGGTGTGGGACGGATACATACGTTTATATATCTTATATGCTCTACCTACTTCGGCATATAACGTTTGCCTGCGATCCACTCTATCCTATGCTCGTCGTCGTTTCGTCCGTCTTGATCCCTCTTCCCCTCACATACATTTGTAGGACTGTTGTCTGCGTGTGAGCGTGTACGTATAAGTCGTCGCGTCTTCTTGTTGTGAACGACTTGTCGGTTGCCATTTCACACGTAACACGCTTTTGTATGAGTGTGAAGCGGACAGAAAAGTGGAGCGTGGCGTCTGGGTGACTGGAAGGAGTGAGGGAGTGTGTGTGTTTTTGGAACTTTAGACGACACTGGTGGTTGCTTGTCGTCTGTCGTGGATCCCCTTCGGTTCCACAGTTGTTACCATTCTGGTGATGGGGAGAAATGCTTCATAATTCTACAGAAAGATGCTTTTGAGACGAAGAGCCGTCGTATTTTTCAACCTCTCCGTGGTCATCACTATCCTCAGCCTGGGTATCACATCAGGTTAGTTCCCCATTCCATTTATTTTCATTTACCTCAGAACTTGAGTGGCTGCTTGCTCCTGGGCCCCTCTCTTTGCTCTTGCTATCCATGGTGCGCGCCTTCGTTCCTTTCTATACCATCAGGTTTTACTGCTTGGTTCTTACACGGGTATATGCACTTACCTACATGTCTGGTGGGTGGTGCGTCTTTATTTATGGTCTGTGATGCTGTAGAACGGTACGTTCTAGGGGGATAGTGGCCAGGGTTTTGTGGAGCTGGGCAGTAGCAATTTCCCCGGAACGTGTAATTAGCACCGCAGACATGTTGGCTGTCGTATATATACATACCATATGATTTTACGCTAAATTTCCCGCGGAGTTTTCCATTCCCCTCCTCCTCCACCGCCAAGGTTGCCCAAATTTGATGCACATCATAAAAGTTTTCCCTGTTATTTGCTAAGAAATTCACACTCTCCACCCCAGGATCCCATCCACCGGCTGCATAATTACCCTTTAACGACCTCCATAAAAGCACACTTGTTCATCTTCCTTTGTAATCAACTTTTACCCTCCAGCGAGTAGTACCAGGGATGCGTAAACTAGGAGGATAGGAGGGGAGCTAAGAGTGACTGCGAAAATTCGCGTTTGGAAATGATCAGCATATTCTTCTCGCCTTTTTAATAATTACTCAAAGTCTCTGTTCTTGATAGCCTCAGGATATTCTGTATCTCATCGATGGACGTGCTTTGAGGGAACAGCTTTGCTCTGGAAGCAGGTGCGATGTGGATGATGAGAAGATTTAAGCATTGTTTGATTTCTTGTACCAAGTTGGAGGTGAGGCCTGCTCACCGCGTGTTTGCTGTACCTCATTCCAACTGACTTAGTAATAAAGTAAATGTTTGCATGAACCGACTACTTTCCTTGGTGAGATTTACATAGATTTCCCACTGGTTGAAAATCTGATGTGAGCATAGTAGTAGTGAGTGAGTCATGGCAAGGATTTGTGAGGCAGAGACCCTCTGCTCAGATTTGGTGAGTGAGCTTCGATTAACATTGAGATGATTTGATGATTTGAGAGGGGAAAAGATCTTTCTTAAGAACGGGGTTTGACCCATGATTGGGCATTATTATGATGACGATCGGAAAAATCTGACATGAGCTTAACTTGTAATGAAACAACAACGCAAAGCGGATTAGCTCTTCCCTACGAGCACAGAGAAGGGATGTACAGAATATTATGGTCAGAAGAGACCAGGAGGGGGACGTAAGAAATGGAAGCCCTTGACGTGTGGCTTAGCGCATGGCCACACTTCCCTGATGAATGTGTGGGTGTGTACCCGAAAGGTGAATAGGGCTGATAGCACTACTGCTTCCACTGGCACAATATACTTCCAATACCAATGCATGAGTCAAATGACCGTGTGGATCCATAGTAGGAGGTTTTCACTATTGCGGTTCGGGGATGTAGAGAGTGTAAGTGAAATAACTCATCAGATACAGACACACGCACACACGTACACCTTCACACGTAAACACACACGCACACTGAGAGAAAGAAAACGTAGGAGGGTTTCATATGAGATTCTTGTATGAGTCTGGCTCTCCCTCTCCTTCGGATTATTGTTCCGGGTCGTTCGGGAACATCCCATTCATTACAGGCCAATGGACCATTTGTCTTTCCCATTCGCGCCTTCCCAACTTCCCTACAGATTATACACCACTCCATACTGTATAGTTTACTTTTAGTGAAGGTCGGCATGAATCTGGACCTGCTCCCCTACGATGACTGACCCCTGCAAAGCACACCAACCGGGATCTTGTGGCGGTTTTCGGCTCTTTGTAGAAATACTTTGGAATTTATTAGGAAGGCGGTTATAACCAAATCCGGAAAGTTTACATCGGTAATTTATCATTATATGCATTCTCAAAAGGGCTCATTCACGTGGCCGTGCGGAGCCAGCGGAGTTTTGGGAGGTGGTGTGTATAGTTTTCAGGAATTTGAGCATAAAGAATGCATAAGGATGCGTTTGTAACATCTACCGGGCTGCAGAACACAACATTGGCTTCAGGGTGTGTGCATGTTAGTGTGTGTGTGTGTAAGTATGTGCTTCAGTCGTGCTTGACATTAATTTTCCCGCGCCCGTGAAACAATTAGGAAATTGAGAAAGAACATTGAGGGTGTAGCAGAGAGGCTGGGGTGGTGGCTGTTGCGAAATTTTATGCTGCAATTGCGTTACGCCTAAAGTGCGGCATCTTCGACTCATCTATCTGTCTGTCGGTATGTTTGTTCCGGCAGCCTCTGTTTTATATGGGCGGGTTGAAGTGAGCTCCACCGTGTGATACGGCTCACACATTGCAGCAATACACATCAGCTCACACGTTTGACGCTTGACGCTGTGGTTGAAGGAAAAAAAAGCCTGTGGGCTGCCAAGTCAAGAGTCTATATATGTGAGCCTGTTCGTATCAAGTCATGTTGTGCATGTGAGAGGGGGCGGAACCAATCCGAGTAATTTTCACAGTGATTATGATAATGAAGCTATATTAAGAAATCCTGGCGTGATTTCATGGCAGTCGGATTAGCTTCACTCCATCCACAATGATTGTGTGCGGGCAGAGTAGAAGCATGACTCATTTACAAATTATTTCCGAACTTGGTATGCAGGTGGAGTTTGCCGCCTGAGAAAGGGAAAAAACTAATTTCCCCCCTTTCTCAGCCCGTTTGAACTCCACTAGTGTGCTACGGTGCAAGGGATTATTTGCAGATGACACTTTTCACCTTTGCTTAACTTTTCTCTTATTCATTACCATAATGAATTACACACTAGAAGATGGTGGCCGTTACATCACGAAAATCCTGATATGAGCCTTTACCTTGTGGTGACCCCAACTCATAAAAGTTCCATATTCTCCAATCCTCCTGCACTCACTCAGGGCTGGTAAAGTGAAAAGGAAAGAGTGTAGTAATTAAATTTAGGCTGAGCACACGGCACTCTCACATTGTACTCCATGGAGGTATACCCGTCCGCATAAGGTAGTGACTTTGCTTCATGAAGACTCTTGTCATATTTGTCTTGTGAGATGCAGTAATAGTCCTGGGTTTACTCTCAAGTATTTCTAAATAACTCCTTTCCTGTATATTGCTGGGTCCAAGTTGCTCTCAATGGTAGTGAAGATGAGACGATGAGGTTGATGAAAAACAGTGGAGTACTAAGACCTCATGCGTGCATTGTGATTAGGGCTAAAGTGTGGTTTTCGGGATGAAATAGACGTAAATGGGCGGTTTCCACGACCCCCAAGAGCTCCTTTCCCACTAAATTAACGCAAAAGTCAATCTTGGACTAATGTTTACCCTCGATCTCATCACACTCAGAGAGGGGAGAATACTCTTGCGTACATACCAACGCACACATTCATTCCTTGATGCTTCCTCACTATAACCAAGCGAAACTCCCCGTTCGCCGTATGTTATCGTAAGTAAAATTCGGCGTCGATACACTCATGAATGTAATGCCACCCACCATGTACTTTAAGCATAGTGGAGGATCCTCCAGGTCTTTTTACACGTATGGATACATACACACCCACAGTTTTGAGGCTTTTACTGTCGTAATCTATTATAGGAGATGAAACGTCAGATGATGATGATAGTGGTTATGTGATGTGTGTTAAGTACATATGAGACTGCTAGGGCTCATGAGTTTCGTCAGTATTCCTCCGTAACATACACAAACACATTCTTCTTTTCTGACTAAGTAAGCATTATCATCCTTGCCAAAATCAGACCTGGTGCACTTTAATTAACACCCATTTAGCTAATGAACATGAGCAGGAACCTCGACCGTAAATTCCACTTGAGAATTCACATTCGCACTCGCACGCACACACACACGCACACACACACACACACACACACACACACACACACACACACACACACACACACACAC